>OZ026613.1:67710691-67865691 GCA_964020975.1 Hermodice carunculata
ATATCTGAATGTAAACAGGAATTTATGGCCAACTTTTGGCGTGACTTGCCTGGACTCTGGACATGAGGTGTTCAAAGGGACGAATAGCGAATTCGTGGTGATGGAAATGTTGGATCCCTTAGCCGCAAGTTGCCCTGTTTTCAACCAAGTTAAATTTACAAACAACACAGTCCTGGAAACAACTTAATTCCGTGTGGCTGAGTGTTGAGCAGAATGAAGTTTCATAAACTGGGTGGCACTGTCTTAGATTTCATGGCCGTAGAAAAGCCAATGAAAGCTGATCCACGTACCAGAACTTGATTATGTGGCTCCGTTTCTTTCGAAAATGTGAAACGAGCATCAGGTGAACCCGCGGCAGCCACTTTGACTCCATAAGGTCGAAGCCTATCAATCTTTCCTAACGAATGCAAACTTCAAAGGACTACAACCAAGAATTCATTCTCGGCATGAAAATGGGAAAAAAATTACATTGCACCAAAATATTTCAGCAAAACAATTTGACAATAACTCAAATACTGAATATAAACGTAAATGGATTGGGTATGTGCCGTAGCAGCTATGGGCTATCATCAACCTAAAAGGTAAAAAAGCACAACAACAAAAAAAAGAAACAACAAAAAACTCCTAACCACCCCAAAGAAAAAAAAACCAAAAAAAAAAAAAAAACAAAAAAAAAACAAAACAAAAAAAAAAAAAAAACCAAAAAAACAAAAACAAAAACAAAAACAAAAAAACACCCCCCAAAATACCAACACAAAAAACAACAACAAAAAACAAAATGAGGATATCTGAAAAACAAACAACCATAACAAAGCCAAATCAAATAAAAACAAACCACAGAACAGAATGACCCAACAAACATAACAAAGGTACAACTAAGCAAAAACCGAACACCAAGTGCAAGAAGTACGGTTTGTACCATATCGTTGTTCGTTAAATTTAACAGTACTGGCAGCTAAAACTGCTCTCCCGGCTACTTGCTGGTCCTAGTGGAGCCTTTTACACTGCTAATCTGTCACAAAATCAGTCGCGAAAACTTACCAATCAGTACATATTTAAAACATACCATGTAAGGCAGTTACTTTTTTGCGACAAAATCAGTATCAAGCTAAAAGAATTTGTTTTTTTTTTTTTTTTTGGGGGGGGGAGGATTGTATATCGATGCATGTATTAATAAATTAGCCGGTGTTTAATATATAATGGGATATGTAAAGGCATATTTCTATTTCAAGAATGAAATATAAAAAAGCAAATTCCCTTAAATACAGTTAGCATACTCTACACGTGTCCTTATCTAACAACACAAACTGATGCTTCGTTGTCACAGTACAAGGACATTTTATGCTCTCTCAAAAATTACCCCATGGAGCTCTAAAGGGAGCGCTACTTCTTCAGCAGCACAATCACGTCCCCTCAAGTTCTAAAATTTTGATATCGTAACTATTATGCAAAACTGAACAAGTGAAGTCACAGTTAAAAAATGAACCCAAAGAGTATCCATCACAAGTGTCAATGGCATATACCTCATCTGGTTCAGTCCCAAATTGTTGAGGTAACACTGAAATATGTTGATGTTGTATAAAGGTTTCCTCCAGATCCTATCTTTTCTAAGCTCGATCTTTAGGTATTTTTTAAAGTTGTTCTCTCTAGGGACAGGCTATGAATGCTTCTCAAAGGCTTGCTAGGAACAAATGCCTTGCCAAGATGGACTAACGTACATTGCAACTGTAATAGGCAAATCAATGACTGAGCTTACTGTTTAGAGGCAGACATTTTACGTTCTATTTGAATCAGAACAAGTTTCATTCCGTCCACTACCTCTGATGGAAGTGGCATTGTTATTTTGTCATCATCAAATAGAATACCCAAATATCTTTTGTGTGGGAGGTGACACAATGTTGTTTCTGCGGGCTTCATCGACGCATAAAGACATCTCTACACTTTACCTTGGAGACACTGCTATACCTAAAGCACATGATCATACGCATTTAGGAATTACTTTGACTGCAAACGTTACTTTGAATTTTCATATTACCCGCATCATTAACAAGGGTAATCAACGACTTGCTTTACTTCGCCGACTCAAATACAAGGTTTCTCGCAAAACCCTGTTAAGGCTATACTCAACCATGGTGCGACCAATACTCGAATACGAAAGTATTCTATCTGATAAATGTACAATCGGCCTTTTAAATTCTCTTGAAGCTGCACAATACGAAGCTGCAAGAAATTGTACTGGTGCCCCACGTCATACACCCCGTTCTTCTTCTTCTTCTTCTTCTTCTTCTTCTTCTTCTTCTTCTTCTTCTTCTTCTTCTTCTTCTTCTTCTTCTTCTTCTTCTTCTTCTTCTTCTTCTTCTTCTTCTTCTTCTTCTTCTTCTTCTTCTTCTTCTTCTTCTTCTTCTTCTTCTTCTTCTTCTTCCTCTTCTTCGTCGTCGTCGTCGTCGTCGTCGTATTCTTCTTCTTCTTCTTCTTCTTCTTCTTCTTCGTCGTCGTCGTCGTCGTCGTATTCTTCTTCTTCTTCTTCTTCTTCTTCTTCTTCTTCTTCTTCTTCTTAGTAAGCTTGATTGACAAACTGTCTCTGCCAGGCAGAAATACCAAAAACTTTTTAAAAAATAAGATGTTACACAAAATTGCACCTCAGTACCTGTGTAAGCCCATACCCGAGGGAGTCACGCGCATAGCTAATCTTAACTTGAGAAATCGAATCGTTCTAATATTAGATTCGATTCAAAACTAAACGTTTCGGCGATTCTTTTCTCCCGTCAAGCATCAGACTATGGAATAACCTACTCTTAGACATCAGACAGTCAGCATCCCTGGAAAAATTCAAAGCTGAAGTAAAAAAAAAAAAAAAAAATACCCTTTTGTATGTTGACAGTCAACCTGATTATTTTTCTTATGGAAAACGCTTTCCGAATATGTATCATACCCAGCTGCGCCTTGGATTTTCCAGTCTCAACTCACATCTTCACAAATTAAACATTGTCCCGTCTTCCTCTTGCACCTGTACTGCCCCCCCCCCCCGAAGAAATTTATCATTATTTTCCAGTTTGTTCCCGTTACTCAGTTTAAATGTGTGTCATCTCTTGGCCCCAGGGGTAAATCCTACCCTTACTACTTATATGACAAGCGACATTCAGAAATACTTGTGGAAAGGAATACAAATTTAATCTCCAAAACTAGTCTTGTTCAACCATGTGCAATAAGGTGATACTTCTATTATAACATCTATGGGGTTAATCGGGGGGGGGGGGGGGCAGGGAGGTCAATCACCGGAGCAGCCTGTGACACCTCTGAACCGAGTACATTTTTGGACTTTCTTCTCATGTTGATGAATGAGCATAGAGTGTGATGCATAGTCATTCATACTTGTGTACAATATAGAAGTAAACAGTAGTAAGACCATTACATGACAATATCATAGTCGAAATTCAGTCCAAGTTACAAACCGTCCAAATCTTGACAAGTCCATCAACATGAACATCACCTGATATAAGAGCAGGACTTGAATATCAATCAAGCAATACACTATTCATTGAATATGTAAAAAGGATAAGATATGTTGACAACATAGAGATGATGACTGTGATGAAAAATTTAAAAAAAAATGTTAGAGAAGCTGCACCAAAAATCCCAGCAAACAGTTGTGAGACCATTACGCGTCAATATCGTAGTCGAAAATCAGTCCAAGCCTAAAAGCGTCCAAGTCTTGACAAGTCTGCCAACATGAACATCACCAGATACAAACAAGAACTATCCATGATCCAAACCCTTTAGTCATCAAACAAAGCAGGTCGAAATCCAGAGGTTCAAGGTGGACACAAGTACTAACAACTTTATGATATTTTAATATGTCAGTCAACGAATACGAAATGAAGTATGAAGGAAAATCTCTGTCGATTAACTCGAGACAGGTACCAACAAAAGTTAGTTGTAGTTTAAATCGATTTGATGCCACCAACTCTCAAATTTAAAGAAATATCTTGCCTCGTATTGTATAAAATGTCGGTTACAATTGTTACGTTTGCATATTAACTATATCATTTATCTAACATCTCAAATCCACTGGGTATCTGCATTATAAATTTTCATTTTTACCCAGAAACTTCCGAAATGATCGTTTTAATTTCATTTTCGAATATCCCTGTTTTAAAAGTTTTCAAATCGTAGTAGATGACAGAGTCAAAGTTGTCAAAATCAGTGTATACTCTATTAAAGGGTAAATAGCCTTGGCACAAAGACACCATAAGTTGGCCGGTGCTGAATATTACTATCCATATGAGAGTAACTTAGTATGTTTTCTCCGAGTCCTTCGGTGTCCTCCACCAATCATGCAGGTAGGAAATATACGCCACGATCTGTGCCATGGAGAGTGATTAATATAGGCTTGGCCTGCTTCGCAATCCATGTAAAAGATATGGGTCTATACTACTTTAACTTAGTATGTTAAATTCCAAATCATCACGTTTGTCATATAATTTAAACTTCAATTCACTATTATCATTATACGTCATTATGTCTACAAATGAACATTCTATGTCATTTTCTGTAGTTTCTTTTAATTTCAAATCATCAGGGTATATTTGTGAACTATTTTCTCAAAAGATTTTATTGTTAATGCTTTATGGGTCACCAATACATCTAAATACCAACTGAAACTATTTGTCATGAAATTTCTTCTCTTTTGAAAGCGTTACGAGAAACTTATAGTCATATATTTAAATAAATATGAATTGGCCAAAAGAGGCGCACAAATGGGACCCATTGGAATATTGGAATACCAATTGTCTGTCTAAAGATGCAATCTCCAAAATTGATATATATGTTATCAATCAAAAAGTTCAACAACTCACTCAACCAACTGATCATATTCAAATGCAGACTGGCCACCTTCATATCATTACCAAAATATGTACCTTTATAAGATATGATGATACTTTGAAAGTTATTTTTCTCATATGTGTTATATATGAGAGGCTTGATACACAGTTTCAAAAAAGAATGAGGAATAGCTTTGTATAAAGTAAAGAGGAACCAAAGAAGTCTGTTTTAAAGATAAATGGTTTTCAGCTCCATTCAACTGCTCCAACAAGAGCCAACGAGACAGGTTTAGCATGAACTTTTTGCAGTAAGCAGGTTTAACTTTCTTAATAAATACTCCTAACTGGCAGGTTAGGAAATGTATGCTTCTGTAGTTGACCTTCTATGTTCCTTTGCCACGTTAGTTGAAGTAAACTCCAGTGTATGCTATTTCACATTTTAAGGCTTTTTCGGGGTGGGATGTCTATATTAAATGTGTACAGTAAAGCAGACTTACCCTAGCAAAGGGCTTCTGTGTAGGCAGTGGAGATGAAAGAACAGCAGTGCACAGTGTTTATACTTGTGGGTGGTAAAGTCCTCAATTGAAGACATGCATAATTATGTACCTGTACAAATGAACAATAGCATAGGAACTTTTGGCAACCGTATCCTGCTGAATGCACATGAAAGAGGCAAATATTAACAAATGAATGAAAAATATCTCCACAAGAATTCTAAATAAGGTATAACATCTGCACATCCAATAAGGAGTCAGTTTTGAAGAAAGGAAATGCTGCTCAAATGTAAGCATACCTACTTCATGGAATCTCTAAAAATAATATTCCATGAGGATGCTATCATTTACTGGAGTGTCCGTTAGGCTTAGAGAAATCAAAGATGACTCTCTGATGATTGCAGCCTTCTTATGTGCAGTTTTGAGTGGAGAAGTACACACAAATGGGGTTCTCCCTTCCAAAGACCTTATCTTGCTTCACTCTGAAGTTAAGAACATGTCATTATAAGAAGCTGAAATAAGCAAAAGCTGCTCATTGTAGCAGATGGGAAACCATACCCAGCAAAATCAGACTGTTTATGTAATTGGTTCTGCAAAGTTGTCAACTTAAAATTTTTTGAGGAACCTGAATCTTAAGATTTGTACATACCTGATTGGAACACTTTTTACAGAAAACTCAAGGTAAATTTTGGACACATATTACTTGAAATCTGAAATCAAAGTAAACTTGAAATTTTCATATGTCAAGGTGTGATTGATAATACGACATTCTGACCAATTTGTAACTTACCACTGGACTAAATTGTTGGACCCAAAATGGATATACTATGAACATAAACGTCTGAGTCAAACCAGAATTTCTCCACTGTTAGACCTTGTTTCTCCTCTTGCCTGAAATGTAAAAAGGGACTACATTTTACTTTTTTCTCAAAAATCTAGATCTGAAAGAATTAAAAAATTCTCAAAACCAAATTGTTTATTTTTCTCTTTTGTAGAGCCAGCTTAATAGTGTAAATTCGTTGTTTTGCAGCAGGAAACTTAAGTTTTAACTCTTAAATGTCTGTCACACCCTTTCCAAAGTATGTGCAACCACTGGTACTTTTTGAGTGCTTTTTATTTTTATCAGTTAGTCAGCAAGTAGAACTTATGTGAGTCATATGGAATTTATTTCCGTTTAAACTGACATTTAGAGAAGAAATCTCAGCACATTTTCTAACTTATCAGGTCTAAGGAACTTGATACATTTGTTTGCGTTATTGCCGAGATTTTGCATTTTTTTAGCATTACTTTTCCTCCTGAATGAACTGACGTCGTGACTGATTCAAACGCAAAGAGCAGACTAAAATCTCGAGAATGACAAGAGATTAAAATTCTTTTTAATAATGACGCAGTTTGTGTGTATAGTAACTTTTAAAAAGGGTTGTGCAAATAAAAAGCACTATGGTTTATACAAGCCAGACTAGAATGCCTATGAAACGGAAATAATAATACTTCGGAGAAATCTCACATGTAGACATCTACAGATTGAATTATTTTTGAAAAAAGAAAATATGCAATTCATGACCTGACTTAAATGTATGTGTATGTATGTATGTATGTATGTATGTATGTATGTATGTATGTATGTATGTATGTATGTATGTATGTATTTGCTATCCATGATATATTTTCACACGAATTTAGCAATAATGTAGGCTTAGGCAGCAGATTGAAAATACAAATTTGGATTAGAAAACCACGTGATGTTCACAATCATCAGTACAAAAAAGAAATGTAACATTTATATAGTACTGCGGTAACAATATTTTGTTTAAGAACATTGTAAAGTGGGGCTACATAATTATTGTGAAGGGCTTAGGGGTCCCGTGTGCATGTTGAAACGCGCTGACGCGCATCTCGGCAAATTATGCACAGAGCGACCTTCATGAGGACCATATACTCTCAATGTAAGTCGTTTAAAGCTTATATTTTGTGTTTATTTAGTTTGATTAAACATATTTATTATTCGGGATAGCCCAAGGGGACAAATAGGCGAGTAATACAATGGGTTTTCCAGACAACTGTTCCAGTTAATTCCCGATAAAAGGGTAACAGTTTCGAGCATAGAAAAAAAAGGAAAACTGATTATTGCAGAAGTAAACTCCATACAGTGAACAGCTAGCTCCATTTTCCATACCAATAATTGGGTCTGATGCGGATAAGAAGGTAGTGACATGGTGAAATGGATGGTTTATTATTGCAGCTCCCTTTTTTGTGACAATTTGTAACCATGCGGCCTTGTGTTATACCTACGCCATTTGCGGTAAAAAATTCAGAAATTTCTAATACTGTGGCATTTTGTAATATGTTGCGACAAAATGCAATGGTACATTATGCAATTTCTGAAATATCAGGCCAAATTACAGACTGAACCAACAGCTTCGGCGTAATTTTAAACTGCGCCTAAAGCGCATGAAAGGAAGCTGTTGACCTTGATCATTAACTTTCTCTGGAACCGCGGGATGATAATGATAATGATAATGATAATAATAATAATAATAATAATAATAATAATAATAATAATAATAATAATAATAATAATAATAATAATAATAATAATAATAATAATAATAATGATGATGATAATGATGATGATGGTGGTAATAATGATAATTAAAAAATATATGTATTATTATAACTAGCTTTCAGCAGGGTAAGCCTATTGCTGCAACTCTAAAGCTGTAGGTAATTTAAGCAGATTATGACAGTTATTTTTGGTCTGCGGGGCAGGATTGTATGAACTGTATAAATTTATAAAACAAAATAGTATAGACAGACGGCCTTGGAAGTTCACCGAAAGCCAAATGCAGAAAAGGCTGTCAGCATACCAAAGCATTTTGGTAGGCAAAGATGGCACTTTGTAGGCAGTGTTTCTGGAAGAATTTGACAGTTATTTTCATGGTTGATGTGATTTTCTCTGTTTGTAAAACAGCTCTGTTAACTACAGAGTGTTATTGAATTTTAATGGTTTAGTGATACATTTGGGTGTACAGGTAGTATATATTAAATGTAGGTTTTTGAGCTATTAATATATGTGTGGTCTCAATATGTAAATCAGTTAGTTTTTGGACAACTTTTCTTTTTCAAATGCACGAAAACAAGCACAGAAATAAAATATTAATTGGACTAAGTGAAATTTCATTGTATAGTATTCTGTATGTCTCTTTCCCGAGGCATTTTTCAATATCATAGCACAACCTTCGCTCACTTATGCCTCAGCTATTGATTTTTGGCTCCAAATTGGTAAATATGACCGACGAAAGTTCTGTGCAATGTCTATGTTGTTACGCTATGTGAACTTGCATAACATTCCCGGTATATACTTTTCTAAATCGTGCTGTCATCCGTGGCCCACCTAGCCAAATTGGCCACAGCATCCTTGAAAAATGACAGTTGGATATCGTATATATAAAATACCCATTACATTGTATTTGTGTCTTTTTGTCCAAAACCACTTCCTAGTAGTCACTACCCTATTCCGCAGTCCGAACTCTTTTTTCTCCATAAGCTAACCTGTCCCTGTCTAACTTACATACATAGAATTACTATTGTCCATATTGCACACGTTCCTCTGTAAAATTTTGACATAGCCTGTATTAGCCCAAATAAAATAAAGGGTCTTCAGCGGGTAACTACTCAACATGTTTCAGAGCCTTTTACCCGTACATGTCTCTCTGAGTAGCGGCTCCTTGTCTAAGCTAAATATTCAGCAAAGACAACCCACATAATAATGAATAAATGTTAACGTGGCAATTGACGAATTAGCTAAATACGTGAAGTTTTGCTTATAAATGCAGAGCTTCATATGAAAGAGGAATACCTGTCAAACAAACCATAATTACCAAATTTGCATAGTGCAGGTTCCGATAAGAACAATTTGACTTACCCCTGAACCAATATGTACCCTTTCTAGCTGGACAGCTTATCCTAGTTAAAACATCCGCCAATGTGTAACTGAAGTGGAAACAAGCTGGGCATTATATTCAGTCCCAGTGATTGTAAAATAAACAGTTGCAGCTAGACCACCTGTATAAACCAAGAAAAATCCTAACAAGGACCGCAACAATGTACATCCTGCACCAAAGATGTAAAACAAACTCCATGATGACACCTACTCCTCAAACAATTACACTCTATTTCACTGCCCACCCTGAGTCAATGTATCTATGTAATGTGTCAGGTTTGTGACACTTGAGAAAATACTGTCAATTTTGAGTAATTTTTTAATATTGAGTAAATGTGCATTTAGGCATATCAGAAAAGAATGAAAGTCATTAGCATTTATGCCAAAAACATGCTATCAAAACAATTTTTCTTAACAGGATTTTTATGTACAATTACGCAAACATGTAGCTGTCGTAGGCCACTTCTTGCTACCTGTAGCACCTGGGGGTTTACCTTACAGAAAACATGTAAGCCTAAAATGTCTGAAAGTGAATATTAAAACAGAAAGATGCCAAAAGATAAAGTTAAGTAGCAAAACAGACAAGTCTAAAAACTGTAAATTATTGTGACCAAACTTTCTAATAATCTTTGGATATTAACAGTAGAATTATAGGGCAAGTCAGAAAAGAATGAAATTCATTTGTATTTATGTCAAGAGAATGCAATGAAAACATTAACCAGATATCAAGTACAATTAGGCAAGCTTGTAACTGTCGTAGGCTGCTTCTTGCTACCTGTAGCCCCCTGGGGTTTACCTAAGAGAAAAGAAGCTAGCCTAAAATGTCTGAAAGGTAAACATTTAAACAGAATGATGTCAAAAGATAAAATTAAGTGGCAAAACAGGCAAGTCTAAAATCTCTAAAATTATTGAAGCCAAATTTCTAACCATCTCGGGATATTTACAGCAAAATTTGTAGAAATATTTGATCAAAAGTACACCTTTGAATCCTCTTGACTCAAGTTTATTGTAAATCAAGATGCAAAGTCCTGAAATTTATAACAAATACGACCAAATCTCAAAATCTGTGACAAAAATGTATTATATCCAATAGTATCCGAAATATTACTTTCCGGGAAAGGATAATTAATTACTTCAAAATTAAACTCATCTATTTTGTGATAGATTTTAATACAAAACCTTTCATTAGTGACCTGAATATCCAAGTCAAAAAACACATCTCTCAAACCATCTGAATTGGTTTAAACATATTTTTTATTCAAAAAGCGATCGGGAAACAGGCTCTGCCTATATAAATCCCTCTCGTGAAAAAAAGAAATAAAAGAACAATACAAATGCTGTACAAAAGATAAAGACGGGCCACAGGACACCACATTGACGTAACATCGACAAGGACATACATACAAAAAGATCAGACATCACAATTACAGGACAGACAGAAGTATGCATTATCAGAATACAATACTGTCGAGGCCAGCCAACACTGTTCACATGAACACTGCTCGCGGAAAAAAAATAGTACCGGCCCGCACGTGAACCACCAGGAGTCACAAGCAAAGCATGTTCGTCAACCTGGGTGGAAAACGTACGGGCCTCAGTTGAATCTGCCAGAATTTAAGATATATGTGTGGGTACTGTCAAAAATAATTTTGTTTACTGCCTTTGAACACTTGGGATTTCCAAACATAAGAGTTTGTAGCGTGAAAGGAGCCAATACTATGATATTTTGGTGCAATAAATTCCGCTCAGTCGTGTATTTGGAACACGCAAAAAAGTAATGAAATGACTTTTCTATTTCGGCACCACAAGAACAAGCAGGAGAAGTTACTATACCAATTTTATGCATATTGTGGTTCAACTGGCTGCAGCCCATCCTAATTTTTGCATGTAGAATATTGGCTTTCCTATTACCAATGTAAAACAACTCATTTGTCTTTGGGATAACTCCCTTTATCCAATTTACGCTTAAAAGTATCTATATCTTCAGAATTTCGAACACTGGATGGGAGTAAGTTCCATTCGGCGAATCGTTGCGGGAAAAAAGGAATTATTATAAGTATTAGTTTTTGTACGAACCTGGCTTATGTTCTGTCTGGATCTCACATTATATGCATTTCTGTTGGATACATTTTCCGGAATCAAATCGTGTAAATATACAGGTGTATGTCCATTACTAATTTTATAAAGAAGTATGAGTCGGTGTTTTTCTCTACGCTTAGAGAGAGTCTCCCATCCAGTTTCATTGTACAGGAATGCATGACTTGTTCGACAAGACGCGCCCGTCACTGCGCGGGCTGCAGCCAGTTGAACATATTCTAGAAGGTCATCACCAAACCATCTGAATCGTTACCCTCCAAAGGGATATCCTTTGGGTAAATTTCTTTAGCAATTTCACTGAAATTTTGTACATTTACAAATGGCAGTGTCATCAATATATCTTGCGTTGTTTGATAAATTTGTGGCCATTTGAAAGTCCTTTTTCACCAATTTATCCATATACTTAAATTCAAGCCAGGTTAAATACAAGTCTGCCAGTAAAGGGGAGCAGTTGCTACCCATTGGAATGTCTTTTATTTGTTGAAAAACCAATGGTCCGCATTGAACAAAAGTATTATCCAAAAGAAATTTTATAGCATCTATCAAAGTTTCAACAGTATAAGATTTAACGTTACTTTTTGAATATTTATTGTGTGACCAATATGCTTTCTTTGTATATGAATTGATATTAATGTATGGTTTACCATTATGTTTAAACATTTTGCTTATTAATTCTGAAAGAGAACTTTTGACTTCATCTATGGGTAGATTTGTGTACAGTGTAGAAAAATCAAAACATTTGATATTTTTTGCTTTTACATCTTTGATTTTACATATAAACTCGGAAGAATTGCTAATACTCCAAAAACAATTTATTTCACAGTTTCAGGAAATTGCATTACAGTATTTACGAAAATGATTCCTAATTGTAGTCAAACACAATGTTACTTCTTTTGATAATTGTTTTGTTGTACATTTTGCAGCACCGGCTATGAATCTAGATTTAAAAGGGTTTTAATGTAATTTGGGTATCCAGAACAAAAGTGGAATAGAGGAGTCCTCTTCAGATATTTTGATATCAAAATTCTTTTTAATCTCATCTTTATGTGTATCTGTCAAATTATCAATGGATTGTTTGTGTAATTTATACACGTCATTTCCTCTTATGTCTGAAATATTGTTTATACCAAGTTCTTTTTTCAAAAAATCCAGATAATATTTTTTGCAGATGATCCCAAAATGTTTCCCTGCCTTATCTATGTTAGTGACTACGAATCTTTCTTGTAGTTCTGTGACTGCTTTTGAAACTTCAGGTTGTTTTAGATTAACCGTATTGAAATTCTTAATGTGGGATTTGTAACGATAAATTCTATTTCTAAAGACTCGTTTCAAGTTTGATAACCATCCTTCAAATTTCTGAAATTCAATTTTTTCTTTCTTTGCCCATTTCATACAGTAAGAATCAAATGCATCACATTTATCCTGAAAAATTCTGTCAATGTTCAACTTGGGACATATCCGAAATTTTGTACCTTTTTTCATAATTTCTTTTAAACTTGAATTATGTATAATATCCAAACTACCTGTAAATACATGTTTGTGGTATGCATCAAGAAAATTAGAATATTTACTGTCAGACATACAGTCACAATTTTGATTCGCTGCGATATCTTCAAGAGTAATTGAAGCCAGAAATTTCTTGTAATTCATGATACTTTGTCCAATATTGTTGCCATATTTATCGGAAATTATGGGGGCGGGGGGAATCTTTTATTTTGCACTCCTTGGGAATCATGTTACGAACAAATTTCAATTTGAAAAGGGACTGAGTGTTTACTGAATCAATAATTTTGTGTCTGAAAGGAATACTGCAAAACATTTGATCTAATTTTTCCGTATTAGAATCTGGTTTCCGAATTGTTGTTGTGTAAGCGTACACAATTTCACAAAAAATTTGCGTAAATGTGTGTTCTGAATCAGTAAGACCCAAATATCCAATGATTTTTGTTATGTCTCGAAATGATAGTGCTTCAAGAGCTGTATGTAATTGATCAATGCCATTGGAGAAAGCCTGTAGTAAATTATGGACAAGGTCTTTTGTATCAACATTCCTAGATTTCCTGTTTTTCCGTGATTTTCTTCTTCTTCTTCTTCTTCTTCTTCTTCTTCTTCTTCTTCTTCTTCTTCTTCTTCTTCTTCTTCTTCTTCTTCTTCTTCTTCTTCTTCTTCTTCTTCTTCTTCTTCTTCTTCTTCTTCTTCTTCTTCTTCTTCTTCTTCTTCTTCTTCTTCTTCTTCTTCTTCTACCAATACCAGCCTGATTATTATGAAAAGGTGTGTGACTGCTGTCAAGAGTTGCAAAGACCAAATTCCTAACATCACCGAAGCCTAAAATTCTGTCATTGAGTCCACAAGGAAACGCTGCATTAAGGGTTTTGATCCAAAAATCTTCCATTTGTAATAATTTCCTTGTGTTGATCTATCTAAAAATTGTTGTAAAAATATGAGCACGAAATTGGAGCCTCTCAATTTTGTTGCTCAAATTCGTAAATTAAAAGAAATATTTACATTTGCCTCTGCAGTGTAATCCACCCTTGTGAATTTACAGCTGCAAAGTAGAGGTTTCAAGAGTGCTGAAAATATAATGGTAGCCAGGTCTGAAATATCTGAATTTTATATGGGCTTCTTCTAAATGCACCAGTTGTCACAAATTTAAGTGATCAATATTTCATGAACATTTATGTCACAACTGCAACCCCAACTGGCACTTGCGTTTGTCAAGAATGCTTAATTCTGCTCATCGGTCGCAGTCACAGAGGACAATGCAGCATACGGGCAGCAATATACTCAAGGTATCGATTTTTGCCCATCCCACTTGACTGGATCTGTCCTCCAATGATCACTGGTCTTTGCAGTCTCATTCATACAGTTGATTGCTTCTAAATTTTAGCTCCAGTCGAAGATGAACAAATGAAACCATTAACGATAAACAAGGGGATAGCAGAGAAGGTAAGAGACGAGAAAAGGAAAGCAAAGATGAGGACATGAAGTATACCAGATATGCAACAATGTAATCATTGCATAGATGGTGCTTGCGCTAAAATGGTGCCTTGATATACCAGGTATATTCAAAATGTTTGTATGACTTTATGTTTTCATATTCGTATCAAAATTGACTTTTGCTGTGGGTTTGACAACATTTTAAAGAGTGTAATGAGGTCTTACTCTGACAGCAACCCTACGGTTAACGTACATTTCCCCACACGTGTACATCATGAACGGTTGGCTTTATGTAAATTATTGAGTACACTTGACTCGCGTAACATATGTTGCCCATGTTGGAAGACTCATTCCAATGAGGCACAGTATTTTTAACTTTGAAAAACTGATCTTTTCATGCAGACTTCACTTTGCCGTTTTTGTTATATTTTCGCAGAAGCAGCCAATCAAGTTTAATTTTGTACGTGCTGCATATACAAGCTTGCAGCGGTCTTTAAAACGTACACATGTACTTCATTCTTTCGATCATATTCCAATTTATCATGGTTGTACTTTCCATTATATGTTTATGGGGCTTTATGTAAAGTTGTAGCTCTTTTGATCTGTAGATATATTTGTGAAATTATTAGCACTCAGATATCTGACGCGGATGTAGTAATGATAAAGAATACTTTTTTTATGTAGGCATACAGTGCCGTTCATTGTTTGCACCCTTTGCAAAATTCATCCGGGTACACTGCATAAAATGATAAATAATTTAAACACTTTATGCACAACATCATGTTTGGACTTTCACATATGGAACGTACTGTTAGTGTAGGCCCATACTTGATATCTTTTGATTCCTTACGTGTTGCAAAGGCACATTTAGGTGATGTTTGTTTATGTCGGCTCGCTCGTTCCGATCAGCGTAGCGGTGCAGACAAAATGACCCTTATCCACCAGAACGAAGGGAGCGGACATTAGCCAGGACTGCCAGGCGAGGCATAAGCTGCGAAATATAAACTAACATGAGCAAACTCCATCCTATTATAAAGAACTTTGTTACCGCCTTACGAATAATTTTCATGAATGTTATGATATTGTGTGAAGACTAAAGGGTGGAGGATTATTTCAAAACAAAGAGTGGCACACGCACTGATCAGAGGGTTAAACCGGTAGGCTAGGCCTATCATTGGACGCACGCGCAACATTAACGTGACGATGAGCACCATTAATGTGTAATTGCGGAAGCTTTTCCTCCCTAGACGATTATCATGTCTCCTAACTTGTGTTGTACCGCCAGACACTCTTAGTGATAAATAGAAATACCAGATGAACCAGGCTGTAAATTTTTGGAAATGATCAGAATTTACCTACATGTATCTTTAACTTAAGTATAAGACCGTCGTTACCATGACCGAATCAATTCCAGACGTGTTAATATCGATTCTATTTGTCCACCATAGTTTTTGAAGGATTTACTGTTTTTTTTTTTTTGGTTATGGGTTATCTTCCATCTGTTTCCATCTTTTTGAAGGTAAGTGTCGCCTTTTGGCTGAAATGAGAAAGATTTCGAGAAGAGGGCATTAGGCCTATGGCTATGACAAAACAGAAAACACGCTCACAGCTTGACCAATATATATATATATATATATATATATATATATATATATATATATATATATATATATATATATATTATAACCAAGTAGACATTATAGCCAATAGCGTCATGTAATGTAAATTAGTACATATGTCAGTTTCGCCTTCGATTATTCTGATATTGTAAAGTTTTGTAGTTTTAATTCTCTTTTGTCTCCCACAATATGCAAGCACCCAGGGGAATGAACAATTGCAGGGCCTATCTTCAGGTGTACTGAGAGAGAGAGAGAGAGAGAGAGAGAGAGAGAGAGAGAGAGAGGAGAGAGAGAGAGAGAGAGAGAGAGAGAGAGAGAGAGAGAGAGAGAGAGAGAGAGAGAGAGAGAGAGAGAGAGAGAGAGTAATAATTTTAAGTTTGCAAAATATGTAACCCATGTTAATATTGAAAAGAATACGGAATAATGCACCATGAAGGATTCCGATGAAAACCTGATTGATGTAAGTTGAACAAATGTACAAATGCAATATTCCTACAGACATAAATATTTCATTACCGAGATCAAGTTCTCACAAAGTAGTGAATGCACAAAAGTAATTTTTTTCTATTTCTGATAAACTGTTTGAAGCAATGTCTACACGTAGTCTGTGTATTACCGCCTGCGCCTGAGTACACAGGACAGTGCTGTTTTGATGCTGTATCGTATGGTAGCTGAACCTGTCAGCAGAAGCAGATGAAGGGACGTAGTATCGAACACTGTGGAGTGCTACAAAGTACTTCATCATCATTCGAACCAGCACAGTTCATACGACAATTGCACATCACTTCGTGATAAAGACAGCCTCCGGCCTCACAACGTAAGTAATAATAATACTAATATGGACATAGTGGTGTCTGCAGGCAGCCTACCCATAACACAGCTCCTCATCCCGTCACACCACAGTTTGTTCGAATGCAATATGGATCTGGGCATTTAAACTTGCAAGAGCATTCAAATTCATGGCACTTTGTTAGATGTTTGGCACTTAGAAATATCGGAACTATTCCGCACTTACCACAATGCTAATGTTACTGGCGAACGTATGAAAGTAAAAAGCACAACTCGCCCAATTTTCAGTCACAAGGTAACCAGTTTGCATCTATAAAAATGGCTATTTCTTTCACAAATTTAAACTTTCAAATTACATAAGTAATGTTTTTTAAGAACTATTTGATAAATACTTCGTTCGCAATGTTGTGCTGTGGGCTCTTTTTTCCGACTTATAGTTATTATCTGTGATAATGGAGGTAGAGCGTTTTTCTACTCTTCCAGATTTATTAATGTCACAAAAATGATGTAAAGGCTTACTTTCGTTTTTTCCTGTCAGCTCAGCGGACTGAAAATTCAGGAACACCAAAAAGTGGCACGCGTACCATCTCTCTTTTTATCTTAAGCGCAAGAGATAAATTAGGGTTTTGAGTAGTTATGTCCATATGTTTTGGAAATACTAAAGTTGGTAGTCAATGAACAATATTTCATCAGTTGAGAGGACCTGATTAAAACCACCAGTTGCCTTTTATGGGTAACTACCTGTCTCAAGTCAGGAGTGAAATTTGTTTCTTCGCATTGGTATAAAAAACTGAATGTTGATGCTCGGTAATTCTTGAATTTCTGCCTTTTGCTCTATTTGACTTTGCAGTCATTGTTGGGTTGGAGTGTTTATGAATGTGGGTAATGTTTTTTTTTTTGAACTATTGGTAGAGCGTTTGGATAAATGAAGGAAGCGTAATTTCACTGGAAGATAAGGACACTCGGCTTCATCATCTCCATCTAATCAATCGTGCGTCCCATCCCAAACCAAACTGGAGAAAAAGACATGCATCAAGCACCGAAAGTATATAACACGATCACCCATTCAAATAGCAAAGAGATTACAGAACTCATTTGATAGAGTGTCTGCTCTGTGCCAATGTAGACTACATTGCACAAAACTTCACCAGACCCATCCAGAAAGCCTTTAAACCATCACAAACATTATGGTAACGATTACACTCCGTTTATGCACGCAGGAAACAAAATATCAAACATTTGCTGGGCAGTGTGGTATGTGATGTATCACAAATAGCCTCAATGTGTTTAATTTCCTTTACATTGTGTCCCTCATTTATATATGCAAAATATCTGGCAATTTGTATTTACATTTGTACCTCGCATAGCTTCGAAACTCAGACACATGCTCGCATGTGACCTTTTGTGATCATGTCGCAATTCAAGTGGACATATTTACACTCAATCTAACTTTTAACATTGCAAGTATAGGAGAGAGCCTGGTGTGTTATGAGACCATAACATATGAGCCTTGTGTGTTATGGGACCATGACACATGTGTCCCGCCCTCATTCCAAAAAGCCAGGCCCACCTGGGTTTCCGGAACTTAACACTTGAACATGCCGGGCAAATCAGTATCTGGTCGTTTCTCTTAACTCTATGTATTACATTTCTAAATTTCATGTAATTGAGCAGAAAAAGTAAGAGGGAAATGTAAATATAAGCATTGAGGGTCGCTTTTGTGTGTGTTATGGCATAATGACGCGGGTGATTGAATCTGGCATCGGGGCACCACGCCCATGATGTCAGCTTCAATAACGCGCGTCATTATGCCATAACACACACAAAATCGACCCTCATTTCTTAAATGTACAACTTGAACGCATATTTTTAATTGGCAACCTAATAAATGTTGCTTGGATGTGGATGATTGTATAATATTGTTTTATATTTCACGTGTGCCTCTTTTCCCCATGTAATCGTTTGATTTGTTTTAAAATATCCAAATGATATCTTAAAACGTCTGCAGAGACACTTTACAAACTGCACATCCGCAACCGTTTAAAACTATATAAACAACGTTTTGTTTACGGTTCATAGTGGCCACATACGTCTGAAAGTGGAGTGTATTGTAGTTTACTGGGCGTTATTTTCCCCATCATTTTAAGATGACAACACTGCTCCATGTATCCCAATTTGGTAATTTTCGTTTGCGCATACTGGATCTAGATTGATGTGAAGTAAAATTGATTTTTCCTCTTGGGCAGCACACTTCATAAAGGCTGGCGTTGTGAGTCCTTATTTTCTAATTTATTACCTAGAAACATCCTCATGCCTGGACTTTTTCTATGGTACTAAGAAAGACCAGTGAAATTTTTGTGATTTGATCATTTCCTTTAATGTACGATAAGCACGGAAAAGGTGCACTAGAAAACATTTGCTCTGCACTATGTTCACAGGTTTAGTCAGACATTCCATTTTTTTACAGTCTAGTCAACACCGGGCAGCCATATCATCATGGTGCGGTCAACATGTGACAGATGCAGGTTTTTGTAATTTAAGGTTTACCTCAATTTGGATACTTCACTGGGTTGTTCTGTTCTCTTAATATGTTAGCCACCCTTATCTCCAGAAGAGTAGAAATATGCTTCTTTTCCATTGTTTTTTTTTGTGACTGAAAAAAAGAAAGAAAATTCTTAGAATGGGGGACCAGGCTATGGACAATGGTAGACGTACTTACCTGGCTCGACAACTGTTTCTAGATTTTATCCGTTTTATTTGTTTGGCGTTAGTAGTATCTGTTATGTGTACAATACTTTTATCAATGGGTTGTGGCGTGACATAGATTAACATGGGACTTGAAACTGTCCTATATACCATGAAATATAATGGGATTTTCAACTTGCTACAGAGCTTGTCAAGGATTACACATGGAGGAAAACAACTATAAGGTCAGTATCACCTCTTTGTACTTTCTCGCATTGTTTTACTTTTGATCTCAATACTTGGAACACTGTGCGAAAATGGTTAGTGGTCATTGAATCAAGGGAACAGCGTCGAGACTTTCAAGCAGCAGTCCTGTAATGCAAGCTCATTTTAATACATTCACTTACAAATACTTCTACATTTGTACTGCCCAGTGAGGACCATAGACATATGACTTTATCAAGTCAGCTAAAATCATGTATCAAGTAAAAACATTCATGTAAGTGTACGCTGTATACCTCTGCAGATGAGCTACAAATTCTACTGCAGAAGGGGTTTGCACCAGGTTGGTGGAAGTGTTGTCCAGACGACAATTTACATCCGGGGGACTTTTGGGCGATTTGAGCAGGAAAGGTTTAAGGTTTATTTTGTGACTACTTGCTCATCTCTCATCGACATGTGCCCTCCTGTTCATAGACGTGCGGCATCTGGGTAAAGTAACCTAATTGGCAGTTCAGAGTGCCCAGATGTACCAGCCTGCGCACAATGGTAACCAAGTGAAAATATTTCAAAAAATAAAGGTTTACACTTTACACCTGAAACCTCACTCTTCCTTTTCTTTGCTAAGTGCCATATGTTGACAATCTACATTACAGATTGAACAACATCATTTCAGCGTATAAAATTAAGCGTGAAGTCTTCAAAAAAGACTTATCAGTCTGTGACAGATATAGAAGTTTGAAGATACTACATTATGGTGAATTTATTTGTTGACTGTATGGTTTTGTAAAGATGCTGTCAATTTAGTTGATACTTTCTTTTCCTAAAAAAGCAGGCAGAATTCCAACCGGAAACGAACTGTTTTGCCACTTGAAAAGAAGCAATTCTGACAACATGGTGCCATGGAAACCTAAGATATTTCTGTTTATACAAGTAGTAGACACAAGGGAAGAGATTGTGGACTTGTTATGCTCTGTTTTGAAGGTGCTTTCTTTCTTCATTATGGTTACTTTGTGGCATTATATGCTTTGATTTCTGCAAATGTGCACAAGTTTTTGACAGGATTTACTACGAATATTTCTTATCCAGAAATTCTCATCGGTCACATTTTTCCAGAGTATTGGCTGTGTTTATCTGAAGATAAAGCATATCCATGGCGTGCATCTTCATGGCACACATTCAGGTGCATAATTCTTTTTAAAATGGTCATAATTTGTGTTGGCAGACAGAATACTTTGCCCTATTTGAGGTTTATATAGGCAGACACTATGTCCAAGCACAGTACAATTTTATATGCCGTTTTGCCTCAACCAGACATCCCTTGTCATTATTATATTGTTTGCCATGGAATTAGCTGCTATTCAAACTGAGAGCTTGTCCTATTTGAGTTTGGCACATGATCATCTCATCTTAATTTGCAGGAGGATGGTTCTTTTGCAGATTATTTTCCACTCATTTTAGCTCCAGATAACCTTCTCTCCTCACAGTTTTGTCTTGCACAGCAGGGAACAGCCTTTGCAGCCTGCTTCAGAACTTTTATTCTGAACACGAATTTGGGGCTTCTTTAATGTAGCATAATATGTCTAAGTATAAGCTCCTTGGGTGATGAACAGATATTTTCTATGATCCTGAAATGCATCATGTTGCATGTAACATAAAGGACTGTTCCAGTGCTCCCTTGTGTTTCTAGTGCCTTGAAGGGTGGTGTATTCCCTTTCCTTGAGTTTGGAATGGAAAGAACAATTGCTTTGATGTAAGTGATGAGGTCGGATATGCTTGTCTTGCTGCACACGGATGACACAACAAAATTAAAACGTGCTACAGTATTCATGAAAAGCTTCCCCGGTTTTGGCAGTTTAAACTTGTGAAAACGTGTTCCGTGAAGATCCAAACTGGGTATATGGTCGTCCGAAATAAGCCGAGCAGTGCCTTTTACGGTTATATGTTTTTCAGCATGATCATCATGATAGTAAAAATTTAAAATACTGTTTCAGTTGCAAGCATCTGTCACACAGGAATGGCTTTGAATGGTCTGGTAGGTTCAAGTGTCCAGACACATTGCATTGCAATAAAACGGGTGCGACGGGAAGTGGGGCTGTCCGTGGGGTGAGGATGGAACTTCCTGCATGAACACAACCCGTCCACATTACGTGCGTTGTAAGGCAGGTTTGTGCATTCATTACAAGCTGGTGTACGATGGCAAATTAAATTGTAATGCCTACAAAGATTATGAGACGCTTTGTGAGCATCCCATATTGCGCGATGTCCTGCACCTGCCAAGGGTTGCGTTTTTGTCTGCTACAGGTCTGGAGACTGCATCAACTCGCCGTTGTCTCTGTTTTTACCTTCAGATACCATGACGGTGCAGCCTAATAACGGTATTGTGTGGGTGCAAGCCGACATATAAGTCCATATACAGACTAAATATCGCTTCAAACAAAATATCAGAAATAGGAAAGCATTCTCTCTGCACATGTGGCACTCTCAGAAAGCTTGACCCCAGCTATAATAAATTAATGTCCATAAAAAGCTAAGCGTTTACACATTTATATAACCTGCATTAGTTGAACATATATGGAAATCCTCTAAGGTGCATAATGCCACTTTTAGTTCTATGTTTACATATTTTACACAATATGAACATTGCAAATTGTAGATTAGGACAACTGTTTTGATGCCATTTGCAGAGACACCTGATTTATATTTTTAAAAATTTGTCTCTAGAATTTTATATCCAGTATCCATATGGGCACTACAACGGAGTAGACAAAATAGCAGCTTGGCTCTGCTTTGGAGGCAAATATCCAGGCCAGATCAGGCGAACCTACAGGGGTGTAGGAGTGCCCACGCACAGTCAAGTCTGGTATATATTCAGCTGGGGCAGAGAACCAGGAGGAACTAATAACTGACGCGAACAAACGTACAAAGTTATGTTGCAAATTAAGCAAATATAATTTTTTCTTGCATATTTCTTTCATGCATTCAATACAATACAATGCAATACAATTTATGCAACGTTGTTTCATTGTAAAATAGGAACATTAGGCAAATAGCTATTATAACGACACATATAAATATCGTAAGCATATAAAATGAACACATAATATTATAATAGGTAAAACGTGAATAGTAAGCTTAAGTAAGTGAGGTTACTACATGTATCAAACATTAAAGAATTACATAAACGACACATTAAAATGATGCAGAATAGAAAGAAGAAAATTCTTTAAAATCAGTTAAGTCGCCTGCTGCATAGCATCGATGTTAAGAATGATATAGGGAGTAGCATATTATTGTTTACATACATTTGTTTTGCCAACCATTGAAAGTACAGATACTGAAATAACTGTGATTGTGTGACCAAATTTGAAGTGGTTCACCAGCAACTTCCCTCTGCATCCCAGGAAATGGAAGCCATCACCTTATGGCACCACTCCTTTGGCTTCCTTTTGCGGCGGGGATTCTGGATCCTTCCACTGTTTGGACTGTTGCTTTGTCCCAGGCTGGAAGTGATGGATCCAAGTTTTAACCATGGTAACATATTGCTTAAAAATTGCTTCAGGATTTGCCTAAAAATGGCAAGATTGTCCCTATATATGTTGTGCCGAATCCTCTTCTCCTCAGGACCAAAGAGTTTTGGGACCCATTTTGAGCTTAATATGTATAACTGCATGCGCACGTTCCCGGAAGATACCTAGGTCTGTGGCAATGTATCGTTGTGTGATACGCCTATCTGTCGTGATCATATCATAGATCCAGCCAATGGCTTCTTCTGTGGTGGCAGTGACTTAGCAGCGCACTTTTTCGCCATGTTGTAAAAAGGAGCACTTTCTCCTGGTATTGCCACCATGCCTTCATGCACCTCCTTGGGTAATAACCCTTTGATACCAGGGTATTGGATGACAGCACCAAGGTCACCTTTTTCCTTTTTCCAAGAAAGTGGAAACTTGCAATTATCAATCACACTGAAAAAAGATAACTTCAAACATCCGGTATAACTGTTCAAAGAGTTGAACTGCACATGAATAAAACATAAGTCCTATACCTCAACTCGGACATCAGGCCATGAACTTATCATTCGCCCCTCGTGGAGATAGCTGTCAATCAGTTTAAGGTGAATCAATGAACATAATATAATTGCAATTTTTTGAAGAATAGTTTTATGATACAAAGTGTCGAATCTTTTGTATGCAGAAACACACCTAAACTTTATTTTGTTAACCACTGCATTCGTTACTGTACCAACCAACGTTGTGAGAGTCATATCAGTTGAGTATCATTTTCGGAAACCGGATGGTACTTGTATAATATATTGGTTTTATTGAGAAAACTTAAAAGACTATTATACACTACACGTTCCGTAATTTTAGAAATGGACAGTAAAACCGAGATTGGTCTATAATTAAAATAATAATCTGCTTTCATTTGCTCTAAAATGGGCGTACCTTTAGTAATTTTTAGCTTAACTGGTGTGATACCAGGTACAAGAGATGTAGTAAAGGGAACAAGGCATGGGGTGACCACCTGTTAGCAGAAAAGTTCAAAATCATATGTAGAAGGCGGGCCTTGCTCCTGTGCTGATAAAGGTTATAGAAGTCATGTTGTCAAACCGTACCCACATGGGGCAGAAGTATAAGTTCTGTGGTAGAACTAACTTGTACCATCTGGAATAAAATATACTGACCATCAACATTTACGCAGCAGCCTTCCAGCTGGTCCACACTTTCAAAAAAAAAAAAATTATAACCTAGCCAAATTTTCTGTGTCCAGTTTTATGGCATATTCTCCCAAACTTTGTTCATTTTCTTCAAGAGCCATGTAGCTGCCTACACTGCTAATCATGGATAAGGGATATGATCTTGAATCATTACTATATATTCAAACTCCACAGCTGTTGTTTTCGAGAGTTGAGAGATATGAAACAAATGGTCGTTTTAGTAATCCTGTCCTCCTCAGTGCCCTTCTAAAGCACGGCTACAGATGCCTACCTCACACCAGACCCCTCTCCCCCAACCTTCTACTCCAGAAACCACCAACTGTGAAAGCACCATAATAATGCAGATACTGCCTCCAAAGGCTGTGGACATTCAAAATGTTATCATTGTGGCACCAACTGAGGCAGTGAACGGTTCCACCCACACGTGCGTGTTCACATATGACTGGTGACCAGAACAAGCTAATGCTTATAATAGCGTAATGTTAAATGATGTCACTATTATTTGACTATTGCTAGTTGCATTGAGCTGATATCTGGGCTCCGCCCCCAACGTCCAAAGTGGGCCTCTTTTCACCCAGCTGCCGTATTGCCTTTAAGTATATGGCACACGCTAGGAGCGATTTCTCCTGAAATACTTTTGAGAACTCCAGTGTCAAGCTCATCTCAGCCACAGGCAACTACCTTAAGCTGTAAAGATCAACTGTAGAGAGAGGTAATACAAGTACTTATCAGATAAAATTACTAGGCACTGAAACCCAAAGATATTAAGCAGCAGCCCGAGCTCAATAATTGAAACACAAGGGCCAGATAATTCACATTCATATCTTTTACAGTTAAATGAAGGCGTGTTTATTTGCCTTTGCTTCAGTTTGCTGGTTGCTGCTTTCATGATAACAATAAAGTATTTCCTTTGTTGTTTGCTCAATGTTTTTGAAGCGCAGGCATAATATCGTTATAAATAACAATGGAATCTGACATAGCTATTTGCGTTCAAACTGCCTTCCAATTAAATGTCAGTAACATTTGATTTGATTGTACTTGTAACGGTTTACATCATGCCTCACAGGCTCAATCCCCCAAAACGTTAGACTGGTGGTAAGTTCATGATCGCACTCACTTGAATTTAGTTTTCATTAGTAAGTGCTTAATCACCTCGAAACCTAAAGTTCACTCAAAATTAATGACATCGTAAAATAAATCAATGCCCCTAACATCTTGCTTAATTTGAGCATGGATCTAATGGACATGTGGCAGAAATTTTGTAGTTCTATTTCATTTTATTTTGACAAAAAAGAACTTAATTTGTTTTTAAGACCTACAATATTAGTTTCGATTTCTGCCACCATTGGAGCCACCATGACTCAATATATCATATACTTTTGTCTGTATAATGTTCTTGTAATGGTACATGAACATATATACACAAGGTTAGATGTAATGACCGTCACAAAAAAGTCACGTCCTAAAATGTATCTTGACAAGTAGGTCATTTAATCATTATACAATATTTAACCTCCACAATGATACACGTTTGTTGTACATTTGGTAAAATTAGTCTTATCATTTTACAAGATTATGAATTTTATAAATCTCACTTAATATTGGTGAAAACATAATTCCTGTTCATCTGCGAGTTGCAATACTAGTATTGTTCTGGTTTCACATATCCGCTCCCAGAATATTTCTATTGTATGTTTCTTTTTATCTAGAACCATTTCCTGGTAGTCATAACCCTATTCTGCAGTCCGAACTAATACTCTCCATAAGCTAACCTGTCACTGTCTAACCTATATACATATGGAAGTACTATTGTCCATATTGCACACGTTCTTCCGTAGAATCTTTGACAAAAGTTGTATTGGCCCAAATAAATTTAAGGGTCTTCAGCAGGTAACTACTCAGAACATGTTTTTGGAGCCTGTACCCATACATGTCTCTCTGAGTAGCAGACCCTTGTCTCAGCTAAATATTCAGCAATGACAACCCACTTAATAATGAATAGATATGAACGTGGCGAATGAAGAATTAGCTAAATAAATAGTTTTACTTCTAAATGCGCAGCTTCATTATGAATACAAAATACCTGTCAAACCAAACATAATTATTAAATTTGTATCGTACAGATAAGTACAATTTGACCTACCCCTGAACCAATATGTACCGTTTCTAGCTGGATAGCTTATCTTAATGAAACCACCTGCCAGTGTTTAACAAAAGTTGAAACAAACCGAGGGAAAATCCTAACAAGTACTGCAACAATGGGCATCAGGCATCAGAAATGTAAAACAAACCCCATGATAACACTTTGTCTTCACTTTGAAAGTTTCCAAACCATTAAGCTCTATTTCGCTGCCAACCCTGGGCTAATGTTTCAACATAATGGGCCAAGTTTGTGACATTTGAATAAATACTCCTCACATTTGAGTAATGTTTTGACTTTGTGTAAATGTGCACTTAGGCATGTCAGAAAAGAATGAAAGTAATTAGCATTTAAGTAAAAAGCTTAAAAATTTTATTAGGATACACTGAAAAAAAACACCCCACAGCGTAATAATGTTTTGGGGTCACTTTTCGGCCTCTTTATTACGTAATACACTAGGTGACAACCATTTGTGGTAAAAGAAGATTTTTGTTCCTAGTATATGTCATTTTTTCAGGAGACTCACTTAAAAATAGTAGTCACTCTTGTCTTGACAAGCAATCTAACATGCTGGACACCGTTTTTAGGCACACTCAGGGGAGTCCACCAGACCTTTAGATGAAAGGGCTGGTGGACTCCCCTGAGTGTGCCTGTGGCAATGCAAACGAAGATTCGTTTCCTTTGCGTGACAAATACAGATTACATAGAGACATATTACAAAGTACAGTTATTCGATTAGCGCCAGTCACAATCCAGAAATTACTTTATTGCTCCATAAATTGTTCTTTTACCAAAAATGAAATCCTTTTTTTTTTTGGGGGGGGGGGGTGTCCAACAGTATAAATGACAAAAGTAGACTCGGAGCAGCGACATGAAAGTTGGTACAACAGTATATCTGTATATTTAAAAACAAAACAGCTATTATAGGTAACATCCAAATAAAGATAAAGTGTGAAGATTTACCCCCAACCCTTTTGCTGTCTGTGATGTTTTTTCCTGGTTCACTTCTTCAAGCTGTGTGGCAGTTCTACTCTATCTGTCTTGTCTTGTATCGTTACATCACTTATAAGTGTGTCGAGCAAGTGTATAATCTTCCTTGTTGAGCAATGTCCAACTACTTGCTCTTTTTGTGCAATAGGGAGTAATATAGGGCTATGCCCTGATTTCCAACTTGTTTTTTCTTCACTAACGTACGTTTAAACCAGTGCTACGGAACGAACTTGATTCAGGATGGGATACCGTTTGAATTTGGCGCTGGGACATTGGACTTTATGCCCGAAATGGTTTCTGTGGGACATTTGCGACTACGATAGGCGTGTTGCCCTGGATATATGTGGATTTCAATGGCTGATCAGTGTGATATATCTGTAAAAATAGTTTTGGAATAAATTGGTGAGTTGCAGTTTGTTGGTATCTGAGGAAACAGAGAAATCATGTCAAACGTGAAGTGGGATGATGGTCCAGATGGGAGCCTCGTTTCAAACTTTTCTTTGTAGGGACGCTTCTAGATCCTGAATACACAGTACTTTTTTGCAGACAAGGCTCTATGCGGACCATTGCACGTGCACATGTACTTGGTTCACCTTCTTTACATTCCCGCCTCTTATTAGCACGAAGGCTTGACTAACTGAACATTACGAACGCTTGTGATTTCTTGGCAGTGTACGTCATGCAGAGAATTGAGTTATTTAATACATATCCAGACCAGTTTCGACCAATGCTCAATTTCACTGGTCGCAAAGCCATGTAGCACAATGTTCCTGGCCTAG
Source organism: Hermodice carunculata (assembly GCA_964020975.1). Classification (NCBI taxonomy): domain Eukaryota; kingdom Metazoa; phylum Annelida; class Polychaeta; order Eunicida; family Amphinomidae; genus Hermodice; species Hermodice carunculata. The sequence goes on from OZ026613.1 coordinate 67,738,924, forward strand.
GTACTTGCACACCTTGAGGACAGGGAGAAACGAAGGAACAAAATACATGTAGTGAATAAACTCGACCAGCACCTGCCTGCACATAATTTGTACAGATGTAATGGTACAGTTTATTTTAACATGTTTTTGTCTCACTTTTGTCAGGGCTCCAAGTGTGTCCCAGTAGCTAGACGCGGGTTATCTTTACCATATGGCACGCTGGCCAGTGTAGTGGCCCACTCTTAGGAGATCTCTTGCTTGTATTAAAAACACTAATAAAACAGGTTATTATTAAAGATTAATTGAATAGTGTATATGAAATCTGTATACATGCTATCTATTTATAAATATTTATTTTCTGCTCAAAACAAACATAATGAATATGTATTTTCCAAAAAGCCTGGTGCAACAGAAAATGCTTAATTGCAATCAGAATCTATTTTTAATTTAAAAAGGGTATCAAATTATCAAAAAGATCATTTAAAAGTTCCACTTGTTTTCCGTGCTGGACACTGTACAATACTAGTTAATGTATAAAATGACCACTAGATGTCAGTAGGCATGTCATCAAATGTATGTGTGGGACATGGGGGTTGCAATATATATTAGGGCACATGGCACCTATCATGGCTGCATGGTCAACCTAGTGTTGTGTTGTTACTTTAAGTCACCCAGTCCAGAATACCCACACTACATTTTCCAAAAGAGTTTTCTTTAATACGCAATCGTAAAACAAGTAACTCACTGTACATTGGTTCCCGCTGTTCACAACTCTCTCTCTCTCTCTCTCTCTCTCTCTCTCTCTCTCTCTCTCTCTCTCTCTCTCTCTCTCTCTCTCTCTCTCTCTCTCTCTCTCTCTCTCTCTCTCTCTCTCTCCCGCCCTGTGCCCCATTTCAGCCAGAAGGCCACATTACTTAGATAAAATTGCAAATATTAAACTAAAAAAACAGTGTCCAGCATGTTGAAAGGGTAGGTTTCTTTCATTCGAGGTATTTTCATTGCAAGTTCCACAATCCATGCATACATACAAAAACAAGTCAAATATTGTATGCATTGTATTTTTAAGAGTTTTTATTTCACCATTTAAATTTTTGTATTTTTACATATCTTCCTCTTTTCACGTCATGCTGGGTACCGGAACTATAGTAAACAACGGAATTATGTGGGCGACATTTTAGATGTTCAAGGCAAATGGTATGCTAATCAACCAAGTACAACCCATTATCCCATTAGTTGTATTACACAGCCTGTGTGCAGGCCACACATTTATGACGTCATTTAGAACACCAATCAGCAAAATGCGTGTATAGATAAAGCTTTAAAGCTGTAACAGTTTACACTGAAATTGTGGTAATCGTCCATTTTCTATTGGGCAAATTGATTGGTCATCATAAATGTGTAAATGGATAGTGTTCTATAATAGCATTTGGTCACCCCGTTGCAATCTTGACATAACAATGTCCAAGAATGGGTGACAAGATAGGTGATAGCATGGTAATGATAAAATAACGGAGTGATCATGGTAGCAATATGACAGTACAAGTATATCTGGATGATGCCTGGAAAGCTACGCTTTTCAAGTCGCTATGACTCCAGATATATTGGGTATGGAATTTGGGTTCTGCCACCCTCCACCCTCCCAAAAATGTGCAATATTTGCTTAATTCTAACCTTTTACCCACAATTAAACGCCGCACTTTTGTTTCGCCACTGTATCACTACTTTTTATGTGTTTGACAAACGTTGACGTGCTTCTAAAGAGTAAATTTTCTGTTAATTAACTTTACACTAAAATTCATTGTAATACATTTTACTGTAAGTGATTTATTCAGAATCTGTTTTACTAATATGAGCATATTACACCAAATGTGTTTGGTAGCATCCTGCTCAATATGCCCAATATTTTTAAAAGGTCACCTTTTGGCTTTTGGTTTTGAGCCTGTGGGAATAGACCAATCATAAAGGCCAACTTATGCCTCTGAAGCTGTGGTAATGGACTAATTACAAAACAAGGAAATTTAACGACCAGCAGAGACTCGTAAAAAACGGTTTACAAATGTAGGTACTTTAAAAGTGACAGTGAGATGGGTTGAAAGGAATGATGCTTGGTGTTCACCCGAATATAATGCAAGTTCCATTCATCGAACGCAAAAAATGCTTCAAAGACGATATATGAATAAAGGGTTAACATGACTGATTTAAACACAGTGTGGAAATTTCTAGTTTTGTGTTGTGTGCCTGGTATGCACTAGAGAATTGACCAAACTTAGCAATTCATAGTCAGTGCAGTCATACAACCAAATCAGAACTAATTTTTTGGCTCTGCTGACCAAAAGTCGCAGAGCTCATGCGATCACTGATGTCTGTCCGTTCGCCTGTAAACGTTTGCTGTGAGCACGATTTACTCCATAGTTTTAAGAATAGCCCCCTGTAACTTTCAGAACTGATCAAGTGAATAATGATACAAGTTGACCTAGATATTGGTGGCGCCACCTACAGTATTATTTAATATATTGGTCAAAATGTGAAAAATCTTGTGAACACTCTAGCATGCTTAATGTTTGATAGATGTTCATGAAATTTAGTGGGATAGTGGAGGAGGTCAAATCTCCGTCGCTTATGATACTAATGGCGCCATCCATACCTTGACGGAAATTATGAACCAAAATGTGGTGAAAGATATAAAATTCCTTATCTCCAAAAATAATTATATTAGGCATGCTAAATTTGTAGGATATGTAGACCATGTCCAATGCTAATATGTTATGTAACATCAGTGACCTTTATCAATTTTTGTCAGGTATCTGTAAATTTGAAAGAGGTGACTTTGTAATGCCAGAGTGTAGCTTAGACATCGAGGGCAAAGGGAAGGGAGCCTACATATTAAAATTGCACTCGAGTATAATGTACACAAAACTATGCTTGGTGACCTACTTTAACAAAATTCATGGACCTTGGCGCTTGTCAAAGTTTACAGTTTTTCTTCAATACCACAAAACGTTATTACCCGATTAGAACAGACCATGAATGGGAAGCTGGATGTCGGGCGCACATTTTGAACAGCAACAATGTTTAAATCCAAGTTGAAGTTCAACGTCAAATGGCCAGTTGGAATATAGGGGTCGTTTTACGAATGCTTTTAACCTACAGTTTTTGAGTAAGGCCCCTATAACTTTTAGGACTTACAAAGTGTATGAAAATCTACATGGTCGTCAATGTTGGTGGCGCCACCTGCGTTATGATGTAACATATGGGTCAAAATGTGAAAATCTTGTCACCAGTCCAGCATCCTTTACTTTGTATGGATCTTCATGAAATTTAGTAGGATTGTGGAGGAGGTCAAAATCTCGGTTACATTTAAATGTAGTGGCATCATCTATACTTTGACGGAAATTATGTGTTAAAATGTCTTGAAAGAAATAAAATTTCATATCTAAAAATAATTTTGTAACAGCAGATTGTAGCTTGGAAAGCAATGACAAAGAGAATTTTTTGATGATGGTCATCAGATCATATGTCAGCAGAGCATTATATATATATATATATATATATATATATATATATATATATATATATATATATATATATATATATATATATATGGCTTCAGGTCTACCACCTCAATATGACTTCAGTTTTCTCTTACTTCGAGGTATGAGCACCGGCATTAATATGCAAGGGTATAGTCGTTGAGCGTGCGTGTCAAAATTGGTTGTGCTAGGTCTGTCTTACAAGGAAAGAACAGATGTATTTGGAAGCATGTAACAAGCACATCACACATATTGTGTATACAATCACTCCTGAATGTATAATTGCTCATGGATAGCATATGGGCAGGCGTGTAGGAAGACATAGGCTGTGCAACTGTAGGCGTAGGCTAAATTGATGTTGTGGCACACCGGAGTGTCACTGAACACTTATATACATGTTTGCCATCACTGGAAAAGGCATTGCAAATGTACGTACGTACGTACGTACATATGTATGTATGTATGTATGTATGTATGTATGTATGTATGTATGTATGTATGTATGTATGTTCGTTCTTGAAGCAGTTTCTCACAGATCTTTTGGGTTTTTTTAGTGCAACGTTTCACAGATGTTTCGTGTATTTTTCGAATCCATTGCGGGTTTCCTGGGCAGCCATGTATTCACAAAAAGGAAGTTAAATTGGAATTCTTGTTCTTCATCCTGCTGCAGTGATGCTATGATGGATGTAATATGCTTGATTTGTTGTAAAAAGGTCTGACACAGGGCTACTCCTCTTCTCCCTGTGGCATGTAGCTCATGCAAGGGATCATCTGTAAAACAAGAATAAAGGTCTTGTACCTAGGAATATCATTAAAACAGACACCAAGAATAAATGATCGTCTTAATGTTAGACCTCACAGCAGAACAGAGCTTGCTCTAAAAAGATTACTTCCACTGAAAACATTGACAAATAATCAAGTCATCACTAACATGAACTCTAAATGTTGCTAATTTAAATCTATTTATCAAAAATCCACATAAAATGTTCATTAAAGACAAACGATACTAACTTTCTCGATCACGTGTTTTCTTCTCCAGGTAGGCAAGACGCTTCTCATCCTCAAATTCAAATTGACTATCAAGCCCAATCAGATCCCTGATTCGATGTGTAACGTAAGGTAACAATTCCACCTCGCGTGCTTGTACTTTCACCACTTTTACCTGTAAGCAAAGTTCTTTAACTTATTAGAAACTGCTACAGTGTAGTTACATGCAGCGTACACACGTTTTTCGAATAAAACAGAATCAAAGTAAATATGTATGCATATCACATAAAGACCACCACAAGGGATCAAATAAATCATATTTCAGCAGTTTCATTCAAATTGTTTATTGTTCTGCATTCAATTCCAGGACCTCTCCCCTAGTTCTTATGACTTGTTTTTTTCAGTTAGGAGGGCGTTACTTAGAGAAATATACCAGCCTGTTTACTTGCATACAATACAACTTACCCGCGCAATAGACTCTGCCAGGATTGCAACCAGGATATTTGTCATGCCAATGACAAACCAGATCTCGAACGTAACGAAGAATATGAATCCAAATATACGATTGTCGACTAGCTGGCGATCATGTTTACCAAGCATAAAAGCAAAGAGAGATTCCATGCTGGAAACAACGCTTGAATACTGGCTGACGTGGCCAAACAACATATAAGCTAGGCATGCAAAATTAATGAACCACACCAAGAACACTACAGTGTAGCTTCTCAGATCCTTGCCAGCAAACTTTAAAACAGTGAGAAACGATGAAAACGACGGATTGAAACTCAGAATTTTCAGAAGTTTACAAGAATAAAAGAAAACAAGAATGGCCAAAATGTGGTTGTATGATTCATCCAAAGATGCAATGTGCTGGAAATTAATAAAAGCTGTGTTGTCTTCCTTGAGTTTCTGTAAGGTTTGATGTGCGAGGCCGTATCTGGTTGTATGCATGGCCACCGCCACAAGGCTAAAAATGAGGAGAAACGCATCGAGAACTTGCCATCCGCTATGGAAGTAGTTGTGTCGGTACTTGAACAGAAGGCGTCCCTCAGTGATGATGAAAAATCCAAGAAAAATACAGAACAGTATATGGCAAGAAGTTAATAAAATGCCCATTGTACCCTCCCTAAAATACAGTCTGAAAGTATTTATTCGTGTCAGAGGCAACACACCCCCAAACTCGGTCATTTCCAAGATAAATTTAACATTGCTGAACAAGTTTACGTTGGGATTAAAGGTTGTGAATTCCAGAAAAACTGCCCTAGTTTGACGATCAATCCAGCTACTACTCCAAAGCTCATTCATAATCTTCACAGAAACATCACGATTAATATCAAGCTCTTGTATGTAGCCTCCTCCACCAAGCCAATGCAAAGGTCCCAGCTGAGGAACCCCCCATGAGTTCATGGCTGACGTGAACCGCCAGGCGGCGCTGCTGAAATTGTCGCTTTCTTGTTCTGGTGTGCATGGAGGCGGCGTCCAACCCATACAATAGCTGCCAGATTCTTCTTTTACAATGTCATATGCTGGATAGAATCCTGGCGGTAATCCTGACATCAGTTTCAAGGCGTTCCGATCTATAGTAATTATATGAAAAAAACAAAAACAGGAATAAGTTGCCTGAGGCAGCTTCAAACTTTTACCCCTGTATAGAATTCAAATGTTCACATTCCGTGATCTTGTTCAGCCTCAAAGTTCTTAAAGATTTTAAAAGGATTTAAATTAAGAGTTCACCAGTGTGCTCAGGTAAAAAGCCACAATGGTATTAAGGAGCCATACAGGCCTGCAGATGATATTGCAAGTTCATAAAACGGACGTTTTAAGTGTCTGTAACGATCTTTTCCCATTTTTACCATCACACATGCAATTATGAATTCCGAAAAAATAGTCGGTACTAACATTTCATTGGACAAAAGTTACGGAATCAGTGAGACTACCCACATGTAAATGGGTCTTTTTGACTGGTTAAGATTTTATGTGGTAACCTATATCTATATTTCATGTTCGGAACGAGCGGGACTCGAACCTGCAACCTTTGGCACCAGTCGCCTAGCTGAAATGGGAAACGCACATATCCACTCGACCAAATCCCCATTCCCAAAAAAGAATGGTTCAATGGAGGTAGTTATGTGCGAGTGCCATATCAACACGGTAAAGCAGTATATTTACTGAGTCGGCATGATTCCATGAACAAAAACAAAACAGCAACAATACCATATTCACGGTCTAAAATTTTCTCGCTTTAGATCAATAACTTGTGATTCAGCAAGTATATGAACCACCGTTATGAAAAACGAGATGTACAACTGTTGTTCTCACAAACAATATATACGTCCAACTAGCGGGCGTCGCATCTAAATGTTTCCTCGTAAAGCGCGTCTTCGCCTTATACCCCACCTTTCTGTACTCGCAGCTGTCTCAGTCTTCCGGGACCTAGGCGATAATTTACAAAGTCAGACATAAAACGCCGAAGCCGCCAGTTTGGTCGTTCGTTATTATACAGTTCAGTCGGGAAAAACTCTGGAATGAACGTATCATTTATCCATAGATGGTAATCCTTGATGTTTCTTATCTGTCAGAGAGGAAAGGAAAACAAATCGTTATATTCATGGTCGGGTAGATTTGGACATTCAGGCTTAATATTCACTTTCATCCTGCTGAATACACAATGAGCAGATCCAACATTGAATTTACTGGGCACTGTAACCAAATCTATTGTAACACACTAAAAATACCTTGACTTGCTCGGGCCTGAATATGAAATTGTCGTCTGCCGTAACGTCTTTACTTAAATGTCTCGTCACAAGCGATCATTTTTGCTGAGCTTTGTATATGAGAACATTTATGATGGCACACCCAGGGTCCATAGCTTTTCATTGCGCCAAACCCGCGCCAAAGAAAGCTACTGACTCAGTCGTACTCTAAATACAATGGGTTAAAATGGAAACTGTGGTTCCCTGTTATGTACCACAATGAGCAAGTGTAAAAGAAACCGTCCAGTTTAAATATATCACATTTTACACAGCAGGTGCAGCCTAGTGGACAGCTTTTCAACTTTTCCCACAGCAAGGGGACAGTGACAATCTGCATGTATTTGTGTAGTGAAATTATACGACGCGTTTGAGTACTTTCGCAAATGTGATTCGTTTTGAACAGTCGATTGAAATTTGCTGTTCACATGTTTTGATATACTTTTAATTTTTTCATTACTGAAGATTTAATAAAGGAATGATGGTAATTTATCTTATTTATAATCAATAGGTTTTGTCATTATGCGGTCATATTTCCCAGAACTTTGCTCTAGAACGGTATACTAAGACATGTGCATGTGAATATCACTGCGACATTAGGTTCCCGCAGTGAGTATATATCAGTATCTATTTCACGAAGATTTACTGCCACAAGTAATAACCTAATGCAATCGTGTGTCGAAGATAAGCTTAATTCTGGAGCGCAGCTGTGCTTAATTCGCAGTACACTGATTCATAAACACTTCTTCTACAAAAAACTCCCCCCTCTACCGAATATACATAATACAACAGTAAGAAATATCTTACGTTATTAAAACCCTCTTTTATGGGCGTTTTGGGGTTATCCCAGAGGAATGTCCGTTGTATCAAATATGTAATCTGAAAAGCATTTGGATCTCTCTCACCATAACTAACACTCCAAATGACAAACACAAAAAACATATACAGGAATAGTTCTTTGACAATTCTCATCATCTTCTTTTCATGGCTGCGTCTGACTCGTATCTTCTGGATCATGTATGATGACAAAGGACTTGGATCTTTACTTGGTGTGGCTAGAAAATGTATAAAAAGTATATAGGGTAACAATCCGCAGCACACAATCCAAAATCTTTGGACGCCAGACGAATCCGATATTATTACAAAGCGTTCTGCCTTTATTCGTCTTGTTTTTGATGATAATTTCAGTTTGATGTACACGACTCATGACGTAATCTGTCATGTTAAAATTCAAAGTTATGTTGATTTCAGCTGGCGGTGTACATCTTCTATAAAAAATCCGCCTTTGCTTTATGAAGAGATGAAGAGGAGTTAAAGCTACGGACACATTTCTTTTTCACAATACTGCCATGAAAATTTATTACACAAAAGCCCTCAGTAAAAGATTCAGAACAGCACCACAGATAGCCTTTATATAATTGCGCGACCACAATTTACCTGTGAAACACTTGGCAATTGATTTTTTTTGTATATGTTTGGTTTTACAATTAGAAATACAGAGACAAAAATTGTCACCAAATAATGAAAATATGTATCTTTAATCAAAAGTGCCTTCAAATACATTGCCGGGTTTGAAAGTGATAAATAAAAATGTAACCAATGCAGCAACGTATATTTATGAATGTACTTGGTCAAACAAAGCAGACGTTTATATAAAACCAGTTTCATTGCATCACATACTTGGTGGTTTGACATCGACGTGTGTTTTGTATTCCTCGCTTTGCAGCATTTCTAATTGTGTGGGTGACTTGGTATCTACCTCTGGCTTCCGAAACATGGCAGCAAGTATAGCAGTAACCAGTATTACCTATAAATGTAGTCACCATAAAACAGTTAAAATTCCGATCGCTTTTGTGGTGAACATACTCTATTTAACACTTCGGTACACTAAACTTAAATAAGCTTTCAGTACGTTTTTTGTTTGGTGTTTCAGGTATGTGTCCATTTAAGCCATGTTTAAATGTTACAGAAAGCCCACATCATAACCATTGTTTGTTGTATATGCTCCATGTCCAATAGATTTGAGATCTACTCGGACGTGTGAATCAGTAGCAATTTGAAGAACTAATTGTGATTCACGGTTGAAAAGTATAATAATAATAATAATAATAATAATAATAATAATAATAATAATAATAATAATAATAATAATAATAATAATAATAATAATAATAATAATAATAATAATAATGATATGTATGATATACATATATAGTATATAGAATGCTACATTCCTGTTTTTATTTGTTAAGACACCTTTCGTCCCAAAATTAGTCCAGCATTATTTGAAATTTTGCCAGACGACAGGGATCACAATTGTAATCAGGACATAAAAGGGCTTGCGGTTTGCACACACTTCAACCCAGCCACGTTCTAACAGGTTACGAAAGCCCGCTGGAAAATGTTGATTAATGTCTGCTGGTGCAATTTGCAACTTTTGTCGTTTCGCGCAACTTTTGAACAGGATTGCATAAACACCTGCAAGATATACATATTTTTCTTCTTGACCAGTGAAAATAAGAGGCAAAATGATCTTTAATTTGCGATGGGATATTCTTTCTTTCTTTCTTTCTTTCTTTCTTTTTCTTTCTTTCTTTCTTTCTTTCTTTCTTTCTTTCTTTCTTTCTTTCTTTCTTTCTTTCTTTCTTTCTTTCTTTCTTTCTTTCTTTCTTTCTTTCTTTCGCTCTCTCTTTTGTTTTCATTTATGTTGGTCATATTTTGTACCTTTAGTGGTTCCATGAATACAACAGACTCTATGAAAGACACACTCATCGTATTCAGCCATTCGGCCGACTTATCGGCGCCCCACTGTTGGCTGTACATCACACAGAAACTGGAACTGGAAAGCGCCACGAGCAAGACGAGGGACCATGCCACATAAGTCACCTGGGGAGGAAACATTTTTTCTTTCCCGATTCGCATATACCCTTTTAACATTTTGTCATACTTTTCATCATCTTTGAAAGTATCTTTATCAACGTTTACGAAAGAAAACAATCGTTTAGAAGTTTTTTTGCGATCGCCTGTGTTCGAAAAGTGTTCTTGTTTTCCATTTTCCACATGTATTGTTCGAGAATCATGTACTTCATGTTGAATTTTCACTTCGAGTGGCATAGCTTTTCTGAAGAGAGTGATGATGAGTAAATTGACTGGTGAGACAATTAAGATACTGGCAAATGATATCCAAATTTGAGATAAAGTAACACGAAATGGGCCGAATGATAATAAGATGGGCCGCTCTTCTGTTCCTTGCCTACCAAAGAACATGGCATTGGAAATCATGGTCATAAATAAGAAGGACACACAACAAGAGAGGCGCTGAACGCGTGTGAAGTTACTGTGAGTCGGTCTAAAGACGACGGACAACCAGATGTGGTCATCAGTCATTGACACTCGAGCGTTATCAAAAAATAGATTGCTGTAGGTAAGAAGATTATCCTTGCCAGCCACCGGCAGGACACGGTCTATAAGGCCGTCACTTTCATCCACTGCCAACCACTGATTACACAGAAACACGCAACTGCAAATATGAAAATATCAATGACACGCATATTGAATGGCACGGAAATCAGAACTTTTATGTGACAAATCCAAACATGTATAACAGTATGTATTTTTCCCAAATGTTCTACATGTAATAATAATGGCGGTCATTTAGGTAACTATCAATGTGCGCGTTTTGTCCATAATATTTATGAGGGGCTCATATCACGGATTCATCTAAATTTGAGTCTGTACTCATGCTGTTGACGTCAATAATTACCCTTCGTACCATTAGGCCTACTTCATCCAGAATCGTGATTCACAAAATCAGATTCCTCTTTCACTTGATTTAAAACCACGGTTATGTTGGCCTAGGTTTAATTAATCAAAATGCAAAGTTAAATGAAAGACAGGAATAACTGTAAACATTTACATTTTTATTGCACCAGAGGACGTCATATAGGCATGGTCCCTGTTTTCCAATCGTTTTTGAAATAAATATGTTTAAACCAAATGAAAGACTCCCAGCTTTTGTTATCAAGCAGTGTAACTCAGTATCACAAAAGATGTTTCTGATTCTTAATGCTTTAGAGGGACGTTCAGACCAACTCTGCCAAAGGAATAGCGAATTAAAGCTGCTTTTTTTCACTGTTTTCGGGCATAATCACTTTTCACAAGAAATACATATAGGAAACAGAGTCTTCACAAATAACAAGGATATCGAACATAGTCGCTTCATGTGCAGTATTAATTATAATTTTAAAGTCGCTTACCTTTCATTCGTATGTAAGTCATGCGTGACAATTTTGTTCAGGTACCAAGAGGCTTTGTCACCACGTCCTGAGTTGTCATGCCAGATACGTAAATATTGGAGCTGACCCATAGGTTCAGGCATGGCCATCAGAAATCGCATCACACTGGACTGTTCGAATTCCTATAACGAAACAATGCAAGTCTGCTAAAAAGCATTGCTACTACTTGGTATCCCAGTATAGATTTACTGTTTAAGACTTACCTGCTCGTATGCTGAGACACAGTGGTTCTTCTATTTTTGTTATCTTAAATTCTAACCAGTCATGTGACTATTCATGGCCATGCCTGAACGCTGTCGGTTCAAATTGGCTAAGCAGTTCAGAGAGCCTTTGCTAGCCCAGCAGCTGTGTCAACAATAAAAACTGCCTCGTTTCCAGAAATCTTAAAGTTTCTGCAAGACCATTGTGATAAGAAAATTAATCCAATGAGACTTAGGTTAGAAAATGCAGAAACCTCTGTCGCCAGGCACGATGAACTGTTGAGTAGCTTCATGAAAGAAAAAGGTGAATGAGAGATCGAACAAGAGATGATAGCCACCGGTAGGTGTAATAACTTAATCATAAATGGAATTGTGGAAACAGAAAATGAGAATACAGATGAAATCATCTCAGATCAAGCCAGGAAACTTGAAATTAGTTTTTCAGGCACTTTTACAACCAAAAGAATTGGCCAGTCTTGTCAAACAAGCAGAGGACGACCCTCGTTAACTTCACCTCTATTTGGGATAAACGAAAACTATATTTTTCAACGCACCAAGCTAGCCAGCAAAGGAATGCCAAAAACGTTCATAGATGAAGATCTTGTAAAAAAGCAATCAGAAACTTTTCATTTCGCGAGAAAAGCAAAACAAGAGAAACAAATTAAAGACCCGAAAAATCATCTGGAGGTAACTACAAAATCTACCAAGTAACCGTCGCAAAGGATCACCCTATTTGTCAAAATAAACAGTGTATTCTGCCGCCTAAATAGTTCTCACAACAAACCCGCACCAAATTATTAGATGGCGGCTTCAATTCTGACATTGTCTTTACTTTCCGTTTAAGACCTCCATCATGCCGATCCTTACACTATTTTGTATCTCTGCTAGTACACTTGATTGAGTATTTTATAACCAGGTACGGACAGATTGAAGGTTGGAACTCTTTGGATCTAACAACCAAGTTGTCTTCAAAGGTAAGGCGACGAGGCGTACGAGTCCGAGCTGATTATCCTCTCAACCAGCTGTGTGGTTGGGCCCCAATAATTCCTTTTCTTCTGATTTTCATATTTTAATCATGTATATTGTATTGTGGACCCAAGTTTGACATCGACGTCTCAATTATCATTAGAAACAACTGCCGATTTTTAAGGTATTAGATATATGGGGAGTTCTATTTATTGAGATTACTAGTAAGCTGATTCAAACAAAGATAATACTTGATAAAGTGTATAGACCCCGCTGAGATACAATTGACATTTATAATTCTTTTATGAACGAATTTACTTCTACACTTGATCTGCTTAGTTACAAAAAGCAATCACGTTATTATTGCAGGGTATTTCAACATTGATGTACTCAAAATTGAAGACAGAAATATTGTAAATACTTACTTTGACTCAATCACATCCTTTGCTTCTTCCCCCAGATAGCTTTTCCCACTAAATTATCTCAAACACGTGGCACATTAATCGATAATTTCTCAATGAAGTTAACAAATTTGATTCAAACTCCAGTTACAGGTATTCTGGAATCGAATATATGTGACCATTTCCCGTATTTCATATCATTTGAATATGGTAAAATTTTTGATCCCAATCCAAGGTATATCCGAATTAGATTGAACAAATCCAACCTAGTTGATAATATCCACCATGAAATAGATGCATCTGATATATTAAATACGATGGACAGAAATTCCAAAGCAAACTCAACGGAAAACTATTTTTTTTCTGGAAAATGTTTGCAAGAGGCTTTAGAAAATAACTTCCCTCCCAAAATTGTAAAATTTAACAAACATTAACACAAAAATCTAGTTGGATCACACAGGAAATCTTGATTTCAAAAGCACAAGGGACAGGGTTTTAAAGAATTTAAGAAGACTACTGTTAATACAGAAGAATATAATCAGCGCGAAATTAATTTACACACTTACAATAATATCCTGAGAAACAATATCAAACGAGCAAAGAAAACACATACTTCGTGTTTTGCAAGCTACAAAGGGTGCATAAAAGATACTTGAACAAAGCTAAAAAGAAATCAAACTTTCCTAATTCCTTTAAAATTGATGGTAAAACTATCAGTGATAAACAAACAATTGCCAATGACTTTAATAAATATTCCTCTGAGATAGGTCCAAACCTTGCTACAAAATTAAATCCCGTAAACAGTAACGAGTTTCTAAATTATTCACACACCCCATGTGAACATAATTTTTCTTAAAATACTGTTACAATTAACACCGTAATCAAAATTATTGAGTCGCTAAAACTCCAAACCAGTAGTGGCCATGATCAAATTTCTGTTACGCTACCAAAATTCATAAACAATAAATAAGTGAGGCGTTTACTCTCATGTTTAACCCATCAATTGCCACAGGGTTTTTTTCCCGGACAAGTTGAAAATGGCTAAAGTTACCCCCCCCCCCTAAAAAGATGATCCACGTGGTTTTTCAGGCCTTAAGGATTGTCTGCTTGATCCACAAAGAAATTCTGTTTCTGCAAACTTGTTCGTTAGGAGGGTTAACAAGAGGCAAAAAAAGGGCAGACCTCTGACACCTGGAACAGTCTATGCATGAAAGGTACAAACGAACGGCTCTCACAGGACACCCAGGGCTCTTCCCTCTGAGGTTAGAGCAGTATCTGTAGCACAGAGGGTAAACTCTTTAAAGGCAGTAGTTGGATCTCCAGCCACATGGTTCTTTGCAAGGAAGGCCAAGTGAACCCTCAGGGACACCTGGGAGCAATCAGGTGACCATTGGATTTGGTCATGAGCTAGAGCATAAATCTGGCTTCTTTTAGCCCCCACAGCAAGTGTTAATAGAAAACAAGTTTTTCATGTCCAGTAGTTGAGGTCCACTTGTTGGGGGTCCTCAAGACACTCAAACGACCACCTCTTCAACATGACTAAGATGAGGGGAAAATCCCACCACAGTGGGACCTGCCTCGCTGCTAGCCTGTCAGTGTTGCAAGATGCAATGAGCACTGATAGATCAGGAAAGCACCCAATGTGAATGTCAAGAACGTTTGTTAGGGTTGAGGAGATGGCTGATTGGAATACCTCTACTAACCAAGGGCAGTGGTGAGGCCCAAAGCCTCCTTAGAAAACGCATCATTTATGGGCTGGTCTGTCACCACGCCAGTTGTGGGGGCAGCAACAACTTCCACAGAAGTCGTTGTAGCCTCAGACATCACCTCCATCTCTTCAACCCACATGCTGCTGGAGAGGGGACTTCTGGCAGACCCGTAGCAGGGGACACGGTGGCTGCCGACTGAGAAGTCTGCTGGCTGGAGGGTGCCTGCTGGGTCTCCGGGAGACTCGACTTGGGCACTACAGCTGCTGCCAAGTGAGAAATTTGCAGGTAAGTGGGGTCTTGAATGAGGGGAACTCCCAAAGCCTTTGAGCCAAAGGAAAGCTGACTCAAGGCAGAAGCAGCAAACTACTCTGCTGACAGAGTCTGCTTGCACTCAGCAGCAGTGGCGGCAACAGTGGAAGAATAAGTCTCTGACCGCATGTGCTGTTCCTCATGGAGCTTGACTTCTACTTGTGTCTCACGAGAGGGAGGCAGGGCACCTGGCTCAAAAGTGGGAATCAGCTGGATTGCCAGCTGCTCACTTTGGGGTGGAGCAGTTGAAGGTGCAGGAAGCAAAGTCAGCACTGCAGCAGGAGGTAATAAAGGTGGCACTTGGGTCACCAGAGGGGCCACTACTGCAGGAGCCTAAGACCTACAAACAGCAGAAGGTGCGACCACAGACTTGGGTGCTTTCCTTTTCTTTCAAGCATGCCTGGACTTAGGATCCAAGCTCTCAAAACTGGGAGCTTGTCCTGGTTTCAATGGCTTTCCAGATCTCTCGGACTTATGATGCAAGAGCTCGGACTGGTTTAAGTTCCAAAATGCCTGTTTGGGAACCCATTGGTTTCCAATGCAGCCACACCCGCTTGCACCATTTCTGCTCCAAGCCATCCAACACAGAAGACCAAGATTTCCAAAGCTGTAATCTGCACTTGACTAAATTCTTTGAAGATGACTCTGAAGAAGCAGTCTGAGAGGGGACAATCAGTGTATGCAGCATACCAGCCTGCAGCTGTGTACTCAGAGCCATAGACTCAATGGCAAGGGCAACCCTTGGATAAGTGACCAGAGATGTGCTGGTTGTCTTTGGTAAAGCTTGGTACTCTTGATCTCCTGAAGAAGATCTCTTGCTGCCCTGCTTGTGACTGCATCACCTCTTCATCTTACTACCCCATGGGGTTTCTGGTGTAGCAATGGCAGCCACATGAGTCTGCGAGCAAGTCACATAGGTCCGTCTTCACTTCTCTTGTGGTGTCACCGGGGAAGACTCAGATGGAGTCAGATTCTAAAACTTGGTGTTTGGCAGCTACAGCTTGCCACCTATGCTGTGCTCTCTCACTGTTTCTCTGTGCCTGCTTGTAGATCCAGCATTTGTCTTCTCCCCAATCTTCATAGTATTCGCATGTTCTTTCATGAGAAGAAACCTGAACCAGCTGGAGTCATATGGTGGTTGCGTGAGTCCAGCTTCTGACCTTTATCTACCAAGGATGTGGATGAAGTGGTCAATGGATCATTACCTATGGCTTGCTGCCAAAAGGTAGCAATTGCCTGATATGCACTGTCTTCCCACTCTCTGTGATTTGTACGTTAAGATGCCACTTTGAAAATCTTGGTTGCAAGGCAAAGGACAAGCTCTACTCCTAACTAATTCAGAGGTATCTGCGTGACAGATATCAGCTATATGAAGAGTCCTGGACCGCTAAGAAATTATTTTTGACAGAAGGGAATGTGCATAAAGCATTAGAAGAGTGAGCGTAAACAGCAGTGTAGATAGCTTCAACTCGAAAGAGCAGGCCAGTAATTGTGCCCAACAAAGGAAGAATGATATGTGGAGCATGTGCGCCAGGAGTCACCACTGGATCCATAGGAACTGAGAGATGGCTGCATGGCACGTCAGGTTTTGGAATCAAGTGAGTTAACTCAACTCGATTTCTTGGGCATTGACACCCAGACACAGAGGTCTTGACAATGGTAGTCGAGAGGTAATGTTACGTAACTAATAGTGATGTTCTTACTCGTGTTGCAAATTCTGATCATGCGATTTTGTTTTGCTCTCTCTCACTATTGCACTTTAAGACCATCCGTTCAAACGTCATGTTTGGAAATACAATAGCGCCAATTTCCCTGAACTTAATTCTACACTATTATCAGCTCCTTGGAAGACAGCCCACGATGTCTATGACAACCCTGACGATATCGTTTTACATTGGTCACACTTACTTCTTTTTATTGCCAAGAATTATATATATATATATATATATATATATATATATATATATATATATATATATATATATATATATATATATATATATATATATATATATTCCTTTCAAAGAAGTCACCTTAAGACTCTCTGACAAGCCTTGGATTACCACCGAGATAAAAATAAAGCCTATTCGTTTCTGCAATCGGGCATGGAAACGTTTAGAGAATATAGCTAACATGCCACGTCCAAAAACACTCCAGATTTCCATGAAGGTCAACAAGTTTTACCAGTTTTACAACCATCACGTAACAATCTCAACAAAATTTGAATATCGATGCGATCTTACTTTACTAAATTACATTCTAAACTGGATGATAACCTTTAATTCCAACCAGATTATTGTTATTTGAAAAATCTTCTTTCCCTTGTACTGTCAAATTGTGGAATCTTTTTCCGCTTGAAGTGCGAAACTTACGGACTTTGTGCCTGTTCAAAAGGAACAAAGAGCATCAGAATGCTCTTTGAAATATTCCGAACTTCTTAACGTAGGCAAGAGATGTATATCTATTTTACATTACAGACTATGCATGGGTCAAATCCAATTGAAAGAACATCTTTTCCAAATTAGTATTAAAGAACCTCCAGCATGTTCATGCGGTGTTGCTGCCGAAAGCGAACGGCATTACTGCCTTACTTACAGCGATATGTTGTACGCAACAATCTTCATAGGTCTCTTAATTCATACATGACATCCTTCTGTTTAAATACAATTTTGTTTGGTGATTGTCATTGCAGTCTTGAAGATGATAAGTGTGGCGGCGCAGCTGGTGTGCGTTACGTCTGTCCTGTGGTTGTGTCTTCTCTTGCAAGGGGAATTTACATATAGGGATCTGCCCTTCTTTCCAATTATTTTCTTTTTTGAATAAAATATGTTTAAACCGACAATGAGGCTCGCTACTTTACATGATTTCTATGTTTTAATTTTGAATTCCTTGTTGCACAATCTTATCTGTCACACATTTTGTAACATTTGTGTAGATATTGTATATATGTTTACCGGTCCCCAGGGAAGAACAGAGGTAACAAGAGGCCTTCATATAGGCATCGCCTGTTGGCCAATTGTTTTTGCAATAAATATGTTTAACAACAGAGGGAACTCTGACTGGGTGTACCAGAATAAAGATATTCAATTATTATTATTATTATTATTATTATTATTATTATTATTATTATTATTATTATTATTATTATTATTATTATTATTATTATTATTATTTTTATTATTATTGTTGTTGTTGTTGTTGTTATTATTATTAATATTATTATTATTATTATCATTATTATCATTATTATTATTATTATTATTATTATTATTATTATTATTAAAGTATCAAACTTACAGTGCGGACACCATCACTGAGTGTCCGGATGCCGCTGTCACAGCGGTCTGCACAGAGCACAAAATTGATGTTCGATGTGGTAGCGGCGCCTTTCCTCATTCCCGTGTATACGGACATCAAATAGTGGTAGTTGTCCTGAAGTCTGTTGTCACACAGGCCATACACAGCCCACTTTATCAAATAAATAGGCATGTTGTAGTACAGTTCTACTACTAGCTCTACTATACATGTAGTCTTGAAACGAAATGTTATAAAACGGGGGGTGGGGTGGGGTGGGAGGGGGGGTGGAGGGAAGCGGGTCTCTCTCTCTCTCTCTCTCTCTCTCTCTCTCTCTCTCTCTCTCTGATTGGTAATCTTCAAGGTAAATTATGCATCAACTGGATTTTGGTTACCAGGGAAATTAAAAGGTTTAGGGGGCGTCGCTTGACGTTTACGTAGATTTACAGGGACTGCTTCGCTCGACACGTGCAGACAGCCCCAGTAATTGTACAGTAATTGTACATTAAATCCTGTCCAGGCCGAACGCTCTTGGGACCCAGCCGAAGTGTTCGGGTATCCGAGGTGTTAATAGAGGGTCGGGGCGTGGCCTTGTGGCTAAATCCTGCACACGTAAACTTGGAATTCACTGTACATGCATATGCCTTGGAGAATTTACCAGCTCCTATATATATATATATATATATATATATAATATATATACATATATATATATATATATATATATATATATATATATATATATATATATATATATATATATATATATATATATATATATATATATTTTTTTTTTTACGGAAAAATAAAGTTTAAGATGAAAGAAAGTTATATAAAATGTCCAACCACTTGGGAAAACAGTTTATAGGATTCTCAAACTTTGGCCACATAACTCATGTTAATGATACATGTATGCATACCTTCATGCTCTGAAATATGTATATCTCTCCTACCTGTGACAGTGCCTTTACATGTGCATAATTCGATAACATAAAACATCAATTTTTTGTCCAACATTCACACACAATATGTGCATTACTCTTTATCATACTGCTAAACTTCAGAATGCATTGACTAGTTTGATACTTTTAAACCAGTTTATTGTAGGCCTACGTACATCTATAGAAGGTCTCACGGGGGAACCTGCACACTGTTGACACCCTTTGAATACATTAATGCAACAAATTTGATGAAAGTATTGAATGTGAAAAGTTGTGATGTTTTTGTATCTAATATCGACGAATTTCCCGAAAATTCCTTGGGGGTGGAGTGGGGGTGGGTGAGTGTTCAACCTCCACAGGTCAAATGTTGCTTTGGGACCCAAATCAAGTGTTCGGTGTTCAGAGTAGAGAGGTGTTGGAGGATTGCAAGTTCCAATACTTGGCTCTCCTATTAAATTACATACAAAAAAGTTGGGACCCGAAAAAGCGTTCGGGTGACACAGGTGTCGGCTATTGGAGGTGGTTGGCTTGGCAGGTTTTAACCCCATAACCCTTTCTTATACTAACTGCAGACCTACTCTGGTCCCCTCCCCTCAGTTGCTAGGCAACGGAACTATGCTTCCGGCATGGTGAGGAAATTTGTACCAGTTATTACATGACCATCCAAAAATGACACTATTTCTGCCAACCAAATTAAATTGATCCAAATTAATATGAATGAATACCTCCTATTATATGCATAATGTCTAATTTTCTGACCCAGCGTGACTTACAACTTTGCAATTTGTTACTGACGTATTTGTTTACATGTTTTGGGAAACTGTTAGCCTTATCTATAGCTGGTAGGTCAATATATATTGAGATGGTCAAATAGTAAACTTCAAAACCATTAGAAAAAATAGTTACGCTTTCGAAAGTCCGTACTTCGAAGGTATCTGCGATAAAATTGGAACAAAATTTCAGGATAAAGTGCCAACCAAGGAAACAGGGAACAGCACAGCGGTGTCTCACACAGCAATTTGCAGGCAATGCATCAAAGACATAATATTTGGTTTGCAAACATATGGGCCTAAGCAGTGGGTGTTTGGAGTAAAATCGTTATGAAAGAACCACTGAATTACACAATAGTGCCAAACACAGGAACATAAGCCTGTGGAAAACATGGATCAAACTTTAACATTCATATGGTTTCAAGATCATTTGTTACGACGGGGTCTCTTGTACTTTGACAAATCACTGCACAATCTACCATACGGACAAAACTTATTTCTAAGCCCATGCTCTAGCATATTTGAGTAATTTGACCGTTCTTTCACCTGAATAAGATCCTGCTTATCCTTGCGCCTGGCCCACACCACCAGAGGTATATACAGAAGCACGATACATACACAGGTGGCCAATACGGCGACGTTACTGGGATCCCAGTTGCTAAAGACAAAGTTAAAATCTATTATATTTGGTGCCACAAAGAAGGATGCGGCGAAGCTCCAGCCAAGAGAGGTCGTACAGGAACAAGACGTGGTAGACAAAGTGCTTTGCGAAGTCAACTGAAATAATGCAACGTTTCCTTGTTAGTTTACGCTTACCATGGTAGGGCTAAAGGTACATATCATGCTGTGAACCTGCACTAAGTCAGATATTTATTATTTAACATTATCATCACTGACATAATCACCATCCCCATCACATTCACCACTATCATCACAATCATTACCATCATAACCATCTGTATTATAAGTTTATATGCTGTGAAACTTGATTTGAAGATGAAAAACTAAGATTATTGTGGCTGGTTGGTGCTCCTGGGGCGTCTTGTCCACTTGCTGGTGGGTTCACAGATATCTCATCTATGTACAATTACCAGCAGAATTTGAATGGACAAAACTTTATTTGCACAATGTTGACATCATATGTACAATATATATATACATATGTATCTCTCTCTCTCTCTCTCTCTACACACACACACACACACACACACACACACACACACACACACACACACACACACACACACACATATATATATATATATATATATATATATATATATATATATATATATACACATACATGTAAAAATGAATTTTTGGGTTCATACTGGCTTCAGCGAAGCGATCTCTATTGTAGTAATTTACGATGTACTATGGATAAAAATTAAACTCACGTCACATCCGTTGGTGTGCCAACTGTTTTTATCCTCAGACCACAAACGACAGCCTAGTGAAGCCATTTGTACTGAATAATTGGTGTTAGAAGCTTCTTTTATTTTCGAAATGTTCTCCAAGTTCAACTCGGTATCGCCGATGTGCACTTTTGGTGCTATTAGCGAAGTATTGCGTGACGTAGTTGAGCCTTGCTTCATCCCATTTCCTGAGGTATGGAATCTGAACAAAATATTAAACATATCAATTAAAATATTTTCTATGTATAAACATGAAAGTACCAAATGAAGAAGACTTTTATATTCAAGCTTTTCAAACGTTGTCTTATCACCAATATCTTTAATGTGCCCATGATTTTGATGTATATAATAATAATAATAATAATAATAATAATAATAATAATAATAATAATAATAATAATAATAATAATAATAATAATAATAATAATAATAATAATAATAATAATGTAGTTGAGTCATGTTGGTTTGCTTTGTCCCTTAGACTACAAGTGCTTACCGTTCATGCCTTGACTCTTTGGTGGGTATTGCAATGCTTTGCCCAGCGACAATGGACTCCAGCAACACAGGATCTATGATAATGACGTTATTTAATCCAATCTTTGAGAAATCGTTGACGTCAAGTCCTTGACCAAGTAAAGACACTTCATTAGTTGATCGCCTTTTTCGTTTTCGAACAGTAGGATTTTTTGGCACTGCGGTGAGAAGTACAAAGGATCTTATAATACAACTACTACTACTACGAAATAAAATAGGTTAAGGAGCACCGTTTTATAATTAACACTGAACAATTCATATCAACAACTCCCAAACATAAAAGATATACTGAACGCTATTTTTTTCTTTCTTTTTATCTTTTCTTTGAACCCAGGGAATTTTGCAACTATATTATATTTGTGTCTTTTTGTCCAAGACCATATATATATATATATATTTATATATAAAAGATGCACTCCCATAATATATACACAAAGGACGCGTCAATGGAATGGAGTGCCTATTCGTGATTTATTCTCCAAGTAAGTTTTGTTTGCAGCAATTGTGCCATTATGGATCTCTGTAACATTGCCTGTGTAATTCATCCAAATAGGATTATAAATTTGTAGTGGTGATGGTATTTAATGATTCATATTATAAAATAAGTTTTTTTTAAGGGTAAATTAAGATCCTTAGCTGTGTGCATTTGTTTTTATTCCCGGTCCCAAGGTTAATGGTAATGGTAATGGTAATGAATGGTAATGAAACTTACATATGACAAATGGTTTCAGCCCAACATAAACTGGACCAGAGGTTTGTAACTTGCCGCCGGGAACCAATATCCTTAATTTGCCTTTTGCCAGCTGAGTTGTTTTAAAATCGAAGTTTTGGTATGTTGGAAAAGTGTTGCATTTAACGAAGATTTGGTAAAGTAAACCAAATCCTACAGGTGGTACTTTCACACTCATGACGATCAAAAGTGAATTGCCAATCCGTTGCGGCAGACATCTGTGGAAGAACGCTTCGCAAATTATCATGCAAAACGAAAGTATTTCAACCTTTTAATAACCTTTCAGCAAGGGTATAATCAATATTTAGGGAAGCTACAGTAGCTTCTTTGGTTGTGAAAAAAAAACTTCAAAAGGATGAATAACTTACTTTCACTAAAACATAAAGCAACGCTATTTCAAAGCCGCATGTGTCAGTTACATTGTTCACTTAAGTATTAAAACAGATTATGTAGACCTATGTACTTCTCCATCTTCAAGTTTTTTTTCATAATAACAAGTGCCTCCGGCTGTGCCCAGGTAAAAAATTAAACTGACGTGAAAAGAGGTAATGTCTAAAAGGGGAAAGAACATACATTTTCAACATGTTTCAACAAATGTCCAAGTTACCCAAGACCTAACAAAAATAAATGTGTGGTTCCGGTAACCTGACAGACCCTACTAAAAAGGCCCAACCCTTAAATTTAGGGAACAACAAAAAAAGTACTTTTAAGCCGCCCTTCCCTAATAAATACTGGTCGACCCATACCAGTGCTACAAACGCAGTCAAAAACCCAAGTGGCCCCAAAAAATCTGAATTTTTTTCCAGTGGCCCAAATGTGGCCTACACGGCCCAAAGGGCCGAAGGCATGCTAGGGGGGTCTGGGGGCACTACTGCCCCCCGCCCCCCTTACGAAAAATTTCGAATTTGAGTATGCAAAACGGTTTATCTGGGCAGTTTCGAGTATCTTGCCTTGGGATGGTTGACGAAATCACAACATTTTAGTCATTATTGTACTGATTTGGCTATTTTCCCTCAGATTGTACAAAAATCAGATGAAAATTAGCTAAAATTAGTAAAAAATAAATTTAAAAAAATTGCCATATTATCAATTAAGCTAAGACAAATTTTGCATTCATACATGTAAGGCTTTGGAGAATGTGTGCACACATATCATGTTTATTAATTCAGATAAAAATTAACACATAAATTATCACACAATAAGTAAGTTGTGTGTTTTCTCTACAAAAGCAAGAAGAAAAAATACATAAAGATAATCACCAGGACTGAATGTACTTAACTTTTATAACTGAATGTTGATTGATAATATTTTATGCACACATGTGCCAGGATGGTGCAATATATTTGCTGAAAGCACACCAAACTATGATGCATGAAACGGGAGTACCACATGCCTAGGGAATCTTGCCTTGGCTTATTTCCATGGCAGACCACAACATGAAAATAGCAGAAATGCAAGTAGAAATCGGAAAAATATTAAGTTGCTTTGCACAGGTTTGAAGCTAAAATGCTTCAATTTCTATGAATTAAAAGATTGATCTACATTTTCAATAAATTAATATATAAATAAATATTAGCACCAAAGGCATAATTTTTATTACTCCAGGGACCTGATATATATATATATATATATATATATATATATATATATATATATATATATATATATATATATATATATATATATATATATATATATATATATATATGGCAGGTCCCTGATAACACTAAGATACTGAAACTATACATATATAAAGCGGTCCCTCTCCAGTACTGCTATCTCATGCATCAAGAATGATTTCATCTAATTTTTGAAAATGTTCTTACATTCACTCTCTTTGATATACCCTGGCAGGTTCTGTATGGAAATAGGTATAATTATGGTACAGTAGCAATTTTGCTACAATGCTCCAGTTGGACAACCTTGGACCAGCTGCAACACGTGACCGACCAGCAAAATCACCCCACAAACAACCACCCCAGTCGTTCAAATAAAATGTAATCAAGTTGCTAGACAAAGTTAACAGGTTAATAGGTTAACAGAAAAGCTGGCCAACATTGAGCGCCCATTTAAACATGGCGCAATGCATTGTGGGAAAGGAAAATTACAGTGGATCATGGCCAGTGTTTTCAGCACCGTTCCAGTTGTTCGTGCTCCGAGTTACCAGGCCAAACGGTCGTTAAGATACTTTTAAAACATGACTTACTGTCTTAACTTTAATCTGCACGCTCGGTTGTGTCTGAAGCAGGTATAATTGTTAGTTACAAATCCAAATGCGATACGGCACGCTCCAGCGCCATTTCGAACATTGCGCAATTAATGCATTGATTGTGGGACAGTCTCACAAAAGTACACTTGATTTGAATGTCAAAGTGAATAATGGCCACAGTATATATATATCATTATTGATGCTCGGAAATAATTGCAAAATATATATTTTTGGTTTCATATATGTTATAACCCACTTCCCACCCCCACTCGGCAAGATCGTCCCAATGCTCATTCACAAACCATTGCCATTGGGTGCGGAAATCACTACTTTCACAATGGCAGCCAAGTCGATTGGATATTTTGAAGAGGTAGCGTCCAAAATATATGTGTGATTGTTGATAAGGAAAGGTTAATTTGTCGAATGAATGTAATGTACAGTGTATAATGGGACTTTTCCAGAGTGAGCATTACCTGAAAATGTAAATACAACTACAAACAGTGACCAGTTGTAGGCCCCAGAAATAGTATTTTGTATCAGACCTAGAAGTCGCCCTGACGCAATGAAATGAGGGTCAGCAATAGGCTGAGTGCCAAGCGCCACACTGCGTCAAAGGTGAAGCTCATTGGAGAAGGTTGTCCCGATATTATATACAGCTCCGAAAGTACTGGCAAGTTTTTATATAAGTGGTAAGCAACTCTATTAAATTTCCAATAAAATATTTACGACCTTCCAAAACGATTGAAGTTTCATTGGGATATGTGTGTGTTAACATTGATACAGCACCAAACGTTACACGTTGACTGTGATTAGGTGGCCATCGCTACCTTAAAAATATACATTCTGAAATATCGTGCTTTAACTGAAGCTCAAGTAGCCAAGTACCTGTGATAAAACATTTGACTTGCATCCCCTTTAGAAGGTACTGGTTTCACCGCTGATGACGGCACAGTCCTGTGAGTTGGCATGGTCATTGTAAATGTCCCGTTCAGTTGAACTGCATCGTTCGAATTAGTATTCCATAGCACACTAACAACACTGGACGTAACGTCAGATGAGCCAGTTTCGAATTTCAAAGGATTATTTAGAAACTCGACAAACTGAAGAAAAGGTGAAGACAACGTATAATGTATTGATTGCGTACTGACTCTGTGCTAACAAAAATATAGTTCACTCACAATTTTTTTTCCTTTTCGTTTCTCTGTTCCCTTGACATTCAAGTTTTATTGGAAGTTGTTTGGAACACGATAGCATAGGTTACATGGGAAGAGCACGTGTAATGCAACTTTGATGGAATTTAAGTTGAATTACATACATACATACATACATACATACATACATACATACATACATACATACATACATACATACATACATACATACATACTTCCCGCTCTTTACCGATCTCCGTGTCACGGATAGCAGTGATTAGCATCGCTCATACGAATTTGTGGGGCAGCGCTACGGTACAAGATTCATCATCTTAAAAAAATAAGCTATTTCCCAAAATGTAAAGTTTGATACTCCTAAAAGTTTATTGGTAAAACCACTGCTCTTTGAGCAAGACAACCCATTCAGTTCACTTCAATGACTTATTATTACTCATTAATCAAAAATAACAAAAAAAAACCAAAAAAAAACCAAACCAAACAATTTTTAACTTTGAGATACATCTTAGATTACGTAAAACGAAATTAAAAGCGTAAAGGGAAAGAACAATCACCCCAAGCGAGGTCTCCGTGCTCTCAGAAATTCCTGTACCGTTGCCTGACAAAGTGATTGTGGCACCCGCTAGAGTAGTCGTGATTCTGTGCCAATCTTTCGCACGCCGTTTCTCTTGTCGGAAGTATAGATGGGAGTTGTTAATTTTAGTAGGAAGTTGTCCAGTAACTGTGGTACTGGAAATCAACCGAAATATTTTCTTCATCCCTTGCAACAAAATCGGCACAGCATTCTTGGCCTGGATTAGGAACAGTGATAGATGCTTTTAAATATGCATATTCTAAATTGAGCCCAATAGTACGCAACTGTGCAATACAATTTTATTCGTATTTATGTATAGCATAGTATAAACTTGCTGAAGCGAAGCAAAAAAACACGTCCTTAATTTTCACAGGTAATAAACTGAATCACAACAAAATTAGGTTTCATGTGGTGTGAACCTAAAACCGGAAGTAACACGATAGAATAAAGGCAAAGAATTCTGTGATACATTGACCCAGCAAGCCTCTTGCCCGAAAAAAGTAGTGCCTTAAAAAGTGGTTCAATTCATTTTTTAAAAATGAACAGAATCCGTGCATAACCATATGGCTACAAAAATCTCGGTCATGTTCTTTTATTCTTCAGTTCATTTGGAATTACGAGAAGTTAAAATCTGATGTCTGAAATTTGGGCGCCTCTTAAAAGGTCATATTGCATATCAGATAAACTAAACAGAATTTAAAAATCCATGGAATGTGTCTTCAGCCACATAGGTGCACAGCATTTTTGTGCAACTATTTTAAAATTACATCAAACCTGTAAGGCGGCGTTTCCACATTTATATAGACATTTACCATGTTACATGCTTATAAAATTCCCATTGTCACAGATATGTAAGTTAAACAATGACAATTTTAGATTTGGAATCTTCTTAAATCTTCTTAAATCATATCTCCTTGAAAAAGTGCCCTTTTTGAATGCTGCCTATGCCTTACAATCTAGAGGTTAGAGAAATCAACCTTAATGCGATACAGAATGTCGTTGGGATGTTTTGTAAAACAGCATTACCGTTTTCTTCATGTTGTTCATTTTCAACATCTGCTTCTTTTTTAATCTGTCTTTTATATATTTCCGTTCAAGGTTACCGATGTCAGCGCCTTCCACCATAGCAGACAGATGTTCGTGATCTTCCTTGTTATAATAATATGCAGCAGCCTCTCGATTAAAGTCTTTGATGACATAGCCCTGCGCGGAGGATCTTTTCACTATATTATTTTGTAGGCCGAGTATACCTGCCGCAAAGTGAAATTTATTATGTAATTTTGATACCTTTTTTCCCTGGATAGAGATTGCATCTTAGAAGATGAAAAAAAAATGAGCGTACAGCATAACAGATAAAGCTTTTGCATCAACGCCCTGTGCTAGCTTTTGACATATAAAATTTGAAATACAACCCGTCTCTTAATGTTTTTAGAAATGTACATAGTGTTTTTGTGAATGACACTTTCATAGAACATTTTTCTTAAATTTTGGTAACGTTTTATTTGAAAGCTTGCATATTTGACGGCTGCGAATACAACAATAAAGCTCATGCACCATATTATGATTTAGGTAATTTATTCTGATATAACATTATACGTGCGACAAACTCAAAGCCTCTACCCTGAGATGTTAAAGAAACAGCCAGCCCACGGGGAACAGCATTGCTGTAGTCTACTGTCCACGTTTAGGGGTACATATTACATCATTCCTGTGGTCTACCGTCTACGTTTAGGGGTACATATTACAGCATTCCAGAGGTCTACAGTCCACGTTTAGGGGTACATATTACAGCATTCCTGTGGTCTACCGTCTACGTTTAGGGGTACATATTACAGCATTCCAGAGGTCCACTGTCCACGTTTAGGAGTACATAGTACAGCATTCCTGTGGTCTACCGTCTACGTTTAGGGGTATGTATTACAGTATTCCTGTGGTCTACCGTCCACGTTTAGGGGTACATATTACAGCATTCCTGTGGTCTACCGTTCACGTTTAGGGGTACATATTACAGCATTCCAGAGGTCTATCGTCCACATTTAGGGGTACATATTACAACATTCCAGAGGTCTATAGTCCACGTTTAGGGTTACATATTACAGCATTCATGAGGTCTACCGTCTATGTTTAGGGGTACATATTACAGCATTCCTATGGTCTACCGTCTACGTTTAGGGGTACATATTATTTTAATATTTAAATGGATTACGATTGCCCACAGTAATGTGAGTGTTGTACACTTTACGTATTTTGCAATACAAAATGTAAAAGCAAGGATTTCCTTTTCACTATGTAATATTAACACGTGTTCAAAGACTTTTTATGCTTGTTTTGTAAACAAATATTCGGTGTTTGCAATTGACACAGTGGCATCACACAACGACAGTTTTTGAATGACGTGCGTGATAGAACGGTCAAGAAAATTGGAAAAGCTTCGTAATTGTTATGACACTGCTTGACACTATGACAGGGAAAAATATCCTTCGTTAAGATTTTTTTTATGAGCTATGGACAATGTGTCTTCAAGTACTTTATATAGCAATGCAATTCACAGGTTGATCGTTTCATTTTGATTTGAAGTCAGCTAAAAGTAATCGTATGAGAACAAATTCTGATATTTGTTTTACGTTACATGTATTATATGATTTACCTTCCGCCACGCTTATCACACCTTCATATGTTGTAAACCCGCGATCAAGAGCTTGGCTTAACAAATTTGTCAACTGTAGTGATATGTTGGCAGCTTGGGACTATAAAGCAAATAAGACGCTTTACTGTATAAAATATCTCTAATGAGCCTGGGGAAATGCATCTGGTAAGCCTTTGACATGTGCGATTGAAGCTATTATCTGTTCATTTTCTATATTAGAACATCTGAATAATTTATGGATATTACTATTTTTCCATTGCCAACCAGGGGTCAAATATGATAAATCACTTTATTTTATCCTATTTGCACAAAATAACGGATGCAGCTAATCATATGAAATTCAACACTTGGGAATTACGTCTCTTTATTTGATATGGTTGAAATGGTGTAGCGATGTAAACTTGGCATACGGAGCCTTGGAGATTAAACAGGCCTCGACTAGGTTTAGGTCAGTACCAACAATAATCAGCGAAAAGCTTGGTCACAAGAAAGTTGTAAGCGAGATGAATTCCTAAAATTTTGACTATTGACGAGAAGAAGGCCTGTCTGGATATTGCAATAATGATGATCCAAGAAACATCCATGAAAGTCAGTTTTTTCATTCTAAACCATTATAAAATTTGGGATATTTTCTTTCGTCATGTGCCAAAAACCCATCACAAACCATTAACACGCCCTGGTAATTCACCTCAATTTTTCGTTCAAGCGGGTTGCTCCAGTTGGTCAATTTATGTCTTACTGTTGGCAATCATTGAAATCGCATACAGATAGATTGTCTCGCGCATGGTAAAACGGTAACTGAAGCATACCATGGTGATCAATAATTGTGAAGGTTGACAGACGAAACTAAAGCCACAGATTCTGAAAGCAACGAAACTGGGCTGCTTCTACAAGAAAACTTTCCAGCACAAATGGCAACAGGTAGCTGTGCCTGCTGCGAGCAAATATGGCTTTACGTTGGTAATTGTCTCCTACTAGAACCATGGTCATTTCTGAAAGTTCAAATGTGACTTTCCTGAACACAATGAATCATTCCGCAATCACTGAATTTGTACATCGGTGAAGCCGATCACATAACCAAACAGTCTCTAAACAACAGGGAATAGCACTCCCAAATTTTGTTGCAGTCAAGCTTTTCTATGTTTGTTATGTTGATAAAGTTTGCAGTTTTTAGTACTATATAACACAAGCCTTGAATACAATAAAAAGTAGCTGTAGTAATAGCTAGATATCTTGTCCCTGAAAAGGTCAGCATGCGAGAAATGTTTGAACTACGTTCTAGGACAATACTTAACAAAAAAGTATGAATTCGAGTGTAAAAACGCTCTAAAATTACACTTTCTGTTCATTACCCCTAGAAATATACATGTGTATCTTTTCCTCTTTGTGGTTTCTCGGGATAACATTTACGCTCGGGAACGGCGATGGAAAAGAAGAAAAAGGAAATGTGTTGGTTATCCTTGGATAACCATTTATAGCAATTGTTGCACCGCCGACATAAAGCAACCTGAAAATTGTAACCCTCTATCCGCACAGTGTATCGACCTTGATTAAATTCACAATATTGTTTATATCTTTTTTCTTGAATGGACATTCATAGCTGAAATGAAAGGGGTTTCTTGTGTGTGGCAGCATTTACAGCAAATGCTAAGTCCTTTTCGATATAAGATCCTTGATATATCTGAGACTATCACGAATAATGACATTCATGCCCTGGTGTCTTTCTGGGTTAGGACAGGGGTATCACCGCTCACAATAGACGGATGAAAGTGTAGAATTGAAAATATTAGCTCTCAAAGTTATTATTCTAAGTAATAGTTCAAGATAACAGTCTGCAGCAGATAGAATAATAACTCAATATCTTATGTACAATGTACAGGGGTCAGAAATATCTTTGATTTACAGTAAAAAAAAATAATAAGACAGACACGTTAAATTGCTGGCAATTAACAGCTAATGTCAAGCTTTACGACAAGATCATTTTGTTTGGTATATACGGTTGCAAGTGAACACCTACATCCAACAAGTATACCACATAGTTTCTAATTACTTATTAATGTACCACTTTCTTAGCAAAACGTAAAAAGTAGAATTTTTCATGCTTAACATTAAAACTTGTACGAGACAGACTTAGATGACTACTTACCAGCTGTACCACAGAAGGCTCTCTGGGCACAGTTTTGGTAACTGCTTGCCCGAGTTGTTTTAAAGCATCAAGACTGTCGGTAGTACTTGTATTCTTTAGTATATCCGTCAATGTGTCCAGCATATACCCACTCAGCTTGAAAAACAAAAGCATATTGAGTGGGGAAAGAAAATTGCCACCACATAGGTACGTATCTGTACATTTTTCATAGGACAAGTCAATGTTTTTAACATCCTAACGAAACCTGTGTTCTCTCTTTAATCACTATTTTTAGCATACTACATAACAGGCAGCATTTAGGTCATAGCGAAACCAAAAAGTTTTTAATATTGATATGTAATACATTTGACCACTTTTTTCGTAATGTGTACTGATATTTAGTACCATCATGTCAATGGACAACACTGAGAATGAACCCCCCAAAGGATGTAAAATTTCAAACAATTCTTTTTATATTGACGCATAAAAGACGTTTTATGCGTCACGGCTTTACTTTGTCCATACAGAAATAAATATTTGCTATAAAACGATATTCTTCAATAGAACGAAGAATGACGTAATGGAGATGACAGGTTTTAAATAGGCATTATGCTTTGCTACCTTTATGGTCTTCTTGTTAATTTTCCGGTAGGTTAAGCGTTTTGATACTCCTGTCCTTTAAAAAGTGCAATCTGCATTCATCTATCATCCACCAATCCAATCAGTCAGAATTATTCCACGATGTAATGCTGACTCTTCATTTAAGACTTGTAATTTACAAGACTGACCCAAGTTTTGTCTCGATCCATTGAAAGTACCAGGAATTGGACGAAAAGGACGCTGTATATATCTTGTAGTTTTGTTTAGCACAGTGATATTCTTCTGATCTTGTCAACTGAAACGTTCCCTTGTCAAGGGGCAAGGTTTCTATACCGTAACTGTAATTTGGAAGTCCCTTATAAAATGCGGGGTAACAGACAAAAGCAACTGGAGCTGCGGTAAATGGAAGGGGCCTAATATGGATAAATCTTGCCTATTTGGTGCAAAAAGTAAAAATATCACCTACTTCACTAATCTTTTGCTGTACCCTTGTATTCTTCGGAGAGGTAATAGCGGTCCACAAGGTACACCATGTCAAATACCCGTTTACAGATATATTAGCATCCTTAGTTCTTGGGACATCAATTAATTCATTGTTGCCCCAAAGAGTGGGGTCGTCCAAATGTACGTCTACATCAGTTTTGTTCTCTTCCTATATCATGTGAAAATGCATGTTATGACAGGCATTGAAATTAACGTTCTTCCACTGAATGTGTATGTTATAATAAGATTACATAATGACTTCTAAATTGCCTCTTATGTTATTCGAAAAGTTAGGCTATCACATAGAAAGCACACGGAAAAAAATAACAGAATAAAATATAAATATGAAAACTTGAGGAACTAGTGAAAAATTGAAGTCAAATTTTGTATGAAATTTTATGGTTTGTGGCGGCAATTTCAATGTACGAAAGCGTAAAACTTATTTTATTTCAGGACAAACATGGATCAGGAAATAAGCTGTAAAGCTTTGGTAAATATTTCTGATTGTTACAGATCATCACATGATGAAGCCGTTTTAAACATAGGACATCAAAAAACAAAAACAAAAACAAAAACAAAACAAAAACAAAACAAAACAAAACAAAGGGAACAAAAAAAAAAAAAACAAAACAAAAAAAAAACCAAAACAAAAACAAAAAACCACCAAAACACAAAAAACAAAAAACAAACAAACAAACGAACAAAAGCACGCCTAAGAGTGTCTGCAGTGTCAATATAGCCCTATTGAAACAACAGGCCATTCAATGGGCGTCAGTTAAGGCGCTTGCCTGTGTGAAGAACATTTATAAATAAAATTATTTAAATTAAAATATATAAATAAACTCATTGTACAACAAAAAGTTGCGAAGACATCTTTATATTACCATTCAGTTTATTTTGAAATGCTCAAATTTATTTAATGTCTTCATCTTGGTAACGCCAGGTTCGTAAGGTAGCTGAGAAAAAGAATTATTACGCTGTTCGCACCTCCACAATATTGGGGGCATTTCGTCACAAAATGGCTTGTGTTGTGGCCGGTGGCTATAAATTCAGGAATCCTATCTCGCGGGTAATTTGGGGTCAAACCATTGACAATTTTGTTACAATATATATATATAAATATATATATATATATATATATATATATATATATATATATATATATATATATATATATATATATATATATATATATATATATGTGTGTGTGCTGCATATGAAGTAACCTGTTACTTGTGGTTTGTTATTTCTGCCGCTAACTGTACTTGTTCAAGTTTACTGGAACATGACAGAGAACAATTGCCACATAGAATATGGCCCTACTCAAGTACAGTTGACTCAAATATTCGACGACATGTCTTCTGTTGCTAACGTCGATCAAGACGAAACCAAAATAGCAAGTTTAATCTTAAACGGGAATCTTTCAGCCATATCCATTTTGACAAATCAATGTTTATTAGCCTTAGAAAATGTGTTTTTTGTTTGGTTGAAATTGTAAAATGTTTTAAGTTGTTGCAAGATACGTGTGACTGGACGCAGGTTAAAAACCTTCAGAACATTTATCCATTTCAATAATAAAAACGTGTCTTCTAAATCTCATATATATATATATATATATATATATATATATATATATATATATATATATATATATATATATATATATATATTAACATGCTGCAATGATTTGAAAGATATAGTCAGTGAACTCTGCTTAGTTGCACACTCAAATTCCATTACGTTTGCCTTTCACAGAATCAGACCAAGCGTTGATGGAGAAATTATCAAACAGTGCTACCAAAACCTCAGGATAACTTGAATTGAAAACTAAAATAACATCCATCCGGATATAATATTTTTGGTCATCATTCAATAAGTTATGAAGTACCACATATATGACCACGAATAACGAAAATCAGTTTCAAAATCTGTGCACTGGCATCGCATACGCAATGGTACGTTTTTCATCTTAACTTACAAGGCCACCAAAATAGCTGCTGATGACATCTGCTTGCTGAACAAGAGACTTGGTATTCCCCAACTGCAGTTCTTCAACAAATGCCTTGCTAATTCTCTCTAACTCTAAGATGATAAGGTCTGGTGTGCTGAGCGCTGCCTCCTCAAGCTCCAATATTGGCATGACCTGCGTAGCACAGAAGACAAAAATCCCCGAAAATAGGTGCCATGAACTTTAATAATCTACTTGTTCTGAGGACAACTTTAATAATGGAAAAGACAACGTGCAAGACCGGGTTTTGTGGTGAGGCAGTTTCTGTCTGCCACGCTGAGAAATATGCATGTTTGTTACAACGTGTTTTTCGGTACTAAACTGTTTTGCACATTTAAAATGAAGTCATAAACACTTGTCTGATAGGAATTTGCCGATTCCATTCCATCACAATCTCTACCAATAAAGCTATTATTCTGGGACTTAATGTAACGGCCAATAGGAGACTATATACTCCTGCTCAAAAAACAATATTTCTATTCGTTTAACATGGAGTATGATAATTGCAATGTTTTCTACGGAAATGGAAGAGCCACTGTAATGTCATGCAATGTGGTCAAGGAACACTAGTTCATGCTCGATCAAGTGAAGCGCAAAAGATTGTCCTGGAAATGGGATAAAGTTCAAAATTTGGGGATCGTTGTGTCTTACGGTGGCACCTCCACTACCTGTTGACAGTGCAGATGGGGCGCTTCATCCTCCTGAGTACTTCGAAAAGCCGGCTTCAAACATTCCAATGTTTATCAAACGGTGAATTCTGCTTCCAGTGATCTGCGGGTCGGTGCATCTTGGCTTCAAAGTGCACCGATATGCTGCCAGTGAGCTAATTTTAAAGCTCCCTGTGAACCTCAATGCCAGACACAATGATCACAAAATTCTGAACTTTATCCCGTTTCCAGGACAATCTTTTCTCCTGCGCTCGATCCAACATGAACGGATGTTCTTGACGACAGTGAGTGTTCCATCCAATTCCCAATTCCGTATGCACCATCGCATTGTTAAACCAATGGAAGTGATCTCTCTCTCTCTCTCTCTCTCTCTCTCTCTCTCTCTCTCTCTCTCTCTCTCTCTCTCTCTCTCTCTCTCTCTCTCTCTCTCTCTCTCTCTCTCTCTCTTCCCCCCCCCATTTCCCTGAGTACATATATTCACAAATTCAGTAACATAAAAGTGGAATTCATGTACAAAGTTTATGTGTCTATATCATGGTGGTTTTCACCATGTAAGCCAATGTTGGAATGTATATTGCAGAAGAACTAAGCGTTGTCAATGACGTGGGATGTTATTTCTCGTGGGAATATCGGTCCAATTGTGAAATGTTCAATGCACAATGTAGCGGTGCTGTCATGAGCTGCAATTTACAAAGTACCTGTATGGTGGTGCTGTAGGTTGCGAATGCTCCATACGCGTCCTCTATACGCATTGATATCGTTAATTTGTAATTGTCGTCTTTATTCCCATGTGGTAATTGGACTCCAGATGTGTAACTTTCATCTGGAATCAATTTGGATTACTGGTTAGAGTTGGTTGCATTATTTTGTGCATTATGTGTATCAAATATACAATTCGGGTTAATTTTTATAGAGAATATATGTTATTCTGTCGTTATTATACAGCATGCATGAAAGTGACATAAAGCTATTTTGCATGTTGTATAAAAACAGACCCATATCTCTTACATGGATTGCGAAGCAGGCCAAGTATATATTAATCACTCCCCTTTACACAGATGTTGGCGTATACTTTCCTACCCAATTGCTTGGCGGAAGAAACCGAAGGTATCGGAGAAAACCACCGTGCACAGTTAGAGTGGTCGGAACTCTTTCCACTTTCATCCCCGGCAATGAATCGAACCCGGGCCGTGGAGGTGAAAGGCAAGCGTGTTGCAGCTCAACCATCCATGCACCCAATTTGCATGTTTTATTACAAGGTTTAGAACTTTTATGCTTAAATTTTCTCGAAAAAATATGCACAGTTTGTCACAACTATTAAATGTCATGTATGTATGTACATACGTACATATATATATATATGTATATGTATATATACATATATATATATATTTGTGTGTGTGTGTGTGTGTGTGTGTGTGTGTGTGTGTGTTGTCAGTGCTGCTGAAACGTAACAAATGTTGCTACATAGGGCTTGGTTGGTATAAGTCTACCAGTGTCTGCCGGGTTGATCACACATAATGATTTATACACCCAGTATATTAACTATACCTATACATCGTGGGATAATACACTATAATATTTGCATAAACTGTTGGCAATACATACAACCAAAATACAAAATGCTGTATTCTTCTTGTTGCTGCGCAGAAAAGGAGTAGAACAATGCCTTTGTATTGTCTCCAGGTTTCTTTACTGCTAAACCTTCATCTGTCCACCCAGAACATGATATATAGAACAGGTCCTTTAAAGAATATCCTGAAAGTATATTACAAAAACATCTTAAAATTTGTCACGTAAAACTGTGCAAAGTCACCGAATCAATTCAGACAAGTTTGCCTTTTGAACTTATTGCAAATGCTGTTTCTGCACAACTTGTACGACTCATAAATAGTTGATCTTATTTTGACAAATCGTACATACACAATACATGCAAATCATAATCAGATATTTAAAAAAAAATCATGCTAGAACTGGCATGTGGTAGAATGCCATTTATGCCTTTTTGAGAATTATTGATGGATACAAATTTCAGATGCATATTTATTACAATAAATACAATGTTTTATAAAATGACCTCATGACACCAGTTACGTGTATGAAGATGACTGAGAATATATTCAACAAGGAACTAAAATGTGTGAAGGAAATGGCATACCGCCGAAAAGATATACATAAAGATAAGTTATATTTAGGATCATAAACTGTGGTCTGCATGGCCTGAGTACAATGTACATCACAGCGTAATGGATGTGCCATCCATCGCTAAGATACAATCGTCAATGAAATGTATTGGAGTTATTTGTAACGTGAACGTTGGACGTAAACAGTCGTAAGAAGTATTCAATTAAAGTATCCATGTTGAACAAGTTTTATTGCCAATGAGGCCCATGTCAAATTGTAAATAGCACTGACCATATGTAGGTTTAACTCGACATGTCCCCCCATAAGGTGGAAGATTTGTTGTAAAATCATATTCAGCAAATCCTTGTGATCCATTTTCATTTCTCCCAAGAAGTCTCACTCTGTACTGTTCCCCCGACAAAAATATATTCTCAGAGAATACGATACCACTCTCGGTTATACCTACAACATCGTAATAGGAATTTAAATGAATGGTGCAATCATAGGGATTTTTGATCAGTATTCTCTACAGTTATAGTATATAGAGTACAAATGTGACCATAGTATGTACGTGCCGCACACAACAAAGAAATATAAACTTGTAACAAATGAATGGTATAATCATGATAGTGATTGTTTCTACAATATACTAAACAGTTACTGCATGTAGCGTACAAAAGTTACCATGGTAGGTATATACCTCTCTGAAGGTCCGTTGGGCAGCAACGTTTTCTTAAAAGGTTCCAGTTTGCCAAAGCTGGCTGACATTTTGATATAAATCTATAAGTCAAACAAAAAATCAGTTTATTTATATCTAATTTCAGTTAAAGGTCACTTATTAAAATGTATTATGGAAAACCCATTTACGCACACATATAAAGGAAATTGACTTCGACAATTTTTTTTATAAACCGGGTACATTTGGCAACTCACAAGAGATATCTAATTTATAAATGTACATCCAACTGTCACTGCAATGCAAAGTTGAGCACTCAAAAGGAAAATCCATTTCGTGTTGTATGCCCACAGACGTCGTATGTACAGGTATGTGTATACCTACTTGTTTGTGTCATGACTCCTGGTATAATTTGGATTCTTTTGACATTAGATGACTGGAGCTGGAACAGGTACCAAGTGTAGTTAACTTTTTGACCACGGCAGTTAATGCACTTACTCTCAAGCGATAAAATGTTGGCTGGGAATATTTTCATATTGCAGTTTTTCAGACAGCTACAACATAAAAACAAGAGGGTTATAAGAACAGTCTGCAATCAGATGACCTAACCATACACTCATACAACCACCACTCCAAGTTTGAAGATGATCTGCTTAAAGGTTAGGTGCAAAAACCAAAGATACAAGCATTTACAATGATATTGCTTTACTGTTGTGTTTTAACTTCCATTTTCTTCAGTTGCATAGCACTTCAAAATACCCGCATGTGAAAATAAAGACTTAGCCAAGGTATGTTACATTCACATTTGAAGAAGATCTAACCAATAACTTACAGGTTTGGAGAATATTACATATACATACATCCACATCGGTAAATGTACACAATACTGACAACGCATATATTTTTACCAATCATTGCGTAATTAAGAAACAAAACAGGGAATGACAGTAGCCCCACCTCATGGACAACTTTGATGGAAAGGCAAGTCCAGCTACATTTCCACCAAAAGTGACGAAACACCAGCGTGCAGTTGGCAAAGGTCGAGATTTATAGAAAAACAAAAAAAAACCCCCACAAAAACACCCCCCCCAAAAAACCCCAAAAACAAAAAAACAAACCGAAAATTCATAAAGACGGAAAATTTCGGAGTGCTGCCTGTGCACACATTACGCGTGGGGATATCCAGATGTATACCTATGCAATTTCAAAGCGATTGGCCGAACCGTTTGGACATTTCTTCAAATTTTGCCAAAAACTAAACAAAGAAATTAATTCAATGCGAAAATTACTGAAGGGTGAGCTAAAATTAACACTTGTTAGAGACTCATCCAATGCTTTATTTTATTTTATTTTATTTGTCCACAAAGCCAAAAGAGGATCTGGTCAACGCTGGTTCAGAAAACTACCAGTATTTTTGATTGCATGCATATGAGGCTACCTATATTAACAATACTAACATTTATTTTCTTGGTCATTATACCATTTCGAAAAGATTTAACAAACAGGGAAAACACTGGATTAGCCTATTGATATTATACTACGTAACTGCACCTCTGTAATTTATGAGGATTTTGAATTGTTGGAGGGCCTGAGCGCTGTATTTTGCGCAAGTTTACCTCGCGGACGAAATGCACATGGTTGTACATGAGCAGCAAGCCGTTTGTTCACTGAATACGAGGTAAAAATGTCAGAGTAATTGTGCTGATTTACATCATGCATAGTAAAAGACTTCGCTACAGAAGCCAATCATGGGGTAAGCTAATCGCTCGGAAAATTTTACCAGTGCGAGGCAGTTCAAAAGTTATTTTCTAATACCTTCCTGTGTAATTCCATTGCCCATGTCAATTGTAATATCTAGTTAAATAATGTATAAATAAGACAGACAGATTTTATTTAGCACCAGAAATACATGTAAAATACATTTTTCTACAAGTTCTGGGTTGACCCACAAAGTCCAAAGACTTCTTTTCTGCGGGATACTGACAAATAAATAAATAAGTAAATGGATGATTAAATACATAAATAAACAAATACATAAATCAATATATTAATAAATGAATAAATAAATAAATAAATAAATAAATAAACAAACAAACAAACAAACAAAAAACGAACGAACGAACGAACAAACGAACAAACAAACAAACAAAACAAACAAACATACAGACAGATAAATAAATAAATAAATAAATAAACAAATAAAAAAATAAATAAATAAATAAATAAATAAATAAATAAATAAATAAATAAATAAATAAATAAATAAATAAATAAATAAATAAATAAATAAACTAGGAAAGATGATTTGCTGCATAGCAAATCAGTGTGTGTGTCTTCAAAGCATATTGGTATGATAATGTACAACTATTCCATAACACAGGAGTAGAAGTTTGAACGGCATCTCTATCTATTATAGCTTTGAAGTTATTCAAGATTTAAAATTTCTGATGTATTATTTAGCATAATTTAAATTGCTACAACTTTTTTTTTAAATTCATTAGATGCGCAATGGTCAACAACCCCCTGGTAGAAGTTGGAATGACATCTCTATCTATTATACTTTTGAAGATATCCAAGATTTAAATTTCAAATGCCCCTAATTTGCATAATTTTGAACATCTTCATTCCTTTGTATAAAACGGTCAAACTCCTTGTATAGAGGTATAATCATGCCAAGTTTGGAGTTTCTATGTATAATAGTGTTCGAGAAAAGTGTCGGACAAATTTGCTGGTAAAGAGAGAAAGAAGAAAGAAAGATATAAAGAATTTTAGGAAAAACAAAAAAGTGTATGTTGACACACACACACTTTAATAAGTAAATAAATAAATAAATAAATAAATAAATAAATAAATAAATAAATAAATAAATAAATAAATAAATAAATGAATAAATAAATAAATAAATAAATGATCTATGTATGTATGACATGAAGCGCGGATGTACATGTACAGCGTTCCTTACTTGAGAGACAGCACTGGAGCTCTGCTGGATACTACCCGCAATGCTTGTACAGCAAAAGAGGTCTCATTCTCTTGCTCAGGCTTCACTTCCACTCGAAATAAGTACCATTGGTTCCGTGCAAGCAGCCCAACCGGGATTGTGATCTCACCCGCTGTGCCATATGAACCAGCCAAAGGATTGGTGGCGCCACTGAAACATTTTGGTTTTCTGGAGTATAGTTGTAGTGATTTATTAAAGTACGGTATATGATTGTCGACATCGGTGTCATTTAATACGTTGCAAGTCCATTTATAATGAAGCACGTTGGGTGCCTGTCTTCCCACCTGTGGATCAAACGACTTTTGGGAAGCATCCAAAGTGATTGGTTGTGCATCACTGACTGACCGCCTATGGCCACCTGAGATACCAGCAACAATTGGCTCTCGTGTGATGGCCACATACATATAATCATATCCTTTCAAATGTGGCATATTTGATACTGTTACGGTGTATTCTATCTTGTATACTCCTGCTGACAACTGTCCAGGTATCAGTTTTAACACCGAAACACCAGGGACAGTGATGCTAGTCCCTTCGAATCCTGTGAGATCTTGTTTTAGTTTCGTTATATTCCAGAGAAACTCGTGAACACGGCCGTTACATAATAATGTGGTGAAGCTAGTCACGTATAGGGAATAAGCTGTGCTTATTGTTAGTGGCGAGGACACTGACCTATGCCCTAAAAATGATACGTTTGGAGGGTTACATTCAGGGATCGTCTGGATAGTCGCATTGAAAAGACCCATGCGAACATCAGGGATAATCTGAATAGTCGCACTGAAAATGCCCGTACGTCCATCGTTTAAAGTGACTGTCAAGTTGACAACATAAAAACCAACCTCTGTATAGTTATGAGTTTTAAATAGCGTGAATAACGCCTCTTTTTGTTTCATGCCATCACCAAAATCCCAAGTTAAGTTAACATTGTTGGGTAAATCCGTGGCGTTTGCTATTCCTAACGTTAGAGTTGCCATTGCGCTAGATGTATCACCGTTTATCATGAAGATGCCATTGTCCTGTGGTTTCAAACTAAATTGATGGAGTGTTATATTTTCTTTTTGCTTGTAAACAAAGATTGTTTGTGGTAGAGTGTAAATGACTGTTTCCCAGATGTTGAAAGCAACCACAGAGACCGAAAAGACACCAATAGTTGTATAATTGTGGCGAAGCACAAGCGAGGATTCAGTTGCCTGGTAAATGGAATAAAGGCAGTCGCCGTAGTGAACACGAAATGTTACTTCAAATCCTGTTTGTACCGACACATTGAATTCAGTGATTGTCCCAACTTCCACTGTATGCAGGCTTGCACGCATCCGAACGCCTGTAATTCGGTCTGCCACTTGTACCCTTCCCACAAAATTCCATGTGCTTACAGCATTAGAACAATTAGCTGTCACCGTGTAGAATTTTTTATTTGCTACCGTACTTAAGTTATAATTGTGCTGGATAATATCGTTCCACGATGGTGTCACATTTAAAGGTCGTAATAAAAACTGAAAGCCGTCACCGAAAGTGATATTACACGTTACATTGGTGGGACCAAGCCCCCCTTTTTCAACGTAGAACTTAAGTTTGATTTTTCCTGCAGGGTATCTAATCATCGTGGTAATGGATTTGAAAGAAACCCACTTAAGTGCGACTTGCGATAATACAGTCTGATCCAAAGATGCTATTTCCGTAACGGTCCCATCAAATGTCGACGCTTGTACTTCAAAAAGTCCAGGTTTGTGATATGTCTTGTTTATGTGGATTTCGCCAAAATTTGCTGTATGATTAGTACAGGTGAAACGTGTACCATCGCCGAAATCAACAAAACAACTGCTTATATCACCAGAGGTATGCAAAACCAATGTAAGAACATCGTCATTGGTGCGCACTTTAACACGATCTGCGGTAACACTCAATACACCTATTTGTATCTGGAGTAGGATGACCCTCGTTTGGTTTAAATACATGAGATGTACATTGACGTCCCTTTGTCCGACTGACGTATAATTGTGAAATCGTGAAAAGTAATTTAATTCTTCAAGCTCAACAGGTCTACCATCTCCGAAATTCCAAATAACAGTCACATTAGGGGGAATTGAAACCTCATCAAGAAGTTTAATGTTGAACTTGGCAGTTGCAAGTTGATGTTTTGAGTCAAAAGGGACATCAGACGTCGTCATATTGAACAGCTGGAGATTTAGTGGTGTTACTGTAATCGTAGCAACTCCTTCAGCCGAGCTTATTTTATTGAAGCAACACACTCTGACTGTAAAAGAGCCAGCTTCTGGGAAGGTGAGATTACGTCCTATTTTCAGACCGTAAGTTAGTTCAGCATTATGTTCTGTAAGTGCAATGGTTCTGTTGTTGCCATAAGTGAAGTGACACGTGACATTGCCAGGCACGGGCGTCGTGCTATCAGCAGAATGCATGATAAACATCTGAGTTGCACCCGGAGGAAGGACGACCAGATGACTCGTTATATTCAAGATTAAACCAAGGACTGGGTTTTGTACATAAATGGATGAGTTGAGACTGGTATTCCGCTCTCCAAGTTCAGTTGACGTCGCAACGCAGGGGTTGTACTCACCAACGGCAGTATAGGTTTTGGAAACCTTCAGCACTGTAGCATTGCTAGACACATTTACTTCGAGCTGATAATAAAATGTGCCATCACCAAAATTGATCCAATATTGAACCAGGGAACCCCACATCCCCCAAACATGGAAAATAACGGAGTCGTTAATGGTACGAGCTACGTATTTATTTGCTGTAATATCAAGATATGGTTTATTGTCCACTCTGATTATCTGCGACAATTTCTTAGTTGAGTGGGCACTCAGTATTTCTGCACAAACGGCATAAATACCCGGGACGGAATACTGATGCAAGATAGTGACCAAGTCGTTCTGTTTAATCGTAAAATCATTATCATTGCGTATGAAACCGTTTCCAAAGTGTAATGTGTAGATCAACGGTGACGGTGGAGGTACCCCAGGAGCCAACGCCAGGGAGATAGTGGCATTTGAATTGCTGTAGATGTTTATTGATGGGGAAATATTAATTGAAAAACCATGCATTGGCAATTGTATGTGTATTGTTACGTTTGACGCATAGGAACTTATGACATTAAACACTTTAAGAACAAGCACATATGTCCCTATATCCTGAAATACATGCTTCACTGTATGTGTGGTGTTTCCTTTTAGCCCAGAAAAGAAGCCAATGGGTATTGGCGAGTTTTGCACGTTCCATGTTATAGTTAGACCTGATCCCTTCCCTATGTGTACGCTCAATGGTACTTCTGTTCCGTTTTCAAAATAGAAAGAATCAAATTCAAGTTGGACATCACTGACTCTGATTTCCACCCGAAACCATTCACGAGCAGTCTCAGTTTCCGTACAATTCATCGTATAAGCAAGAATAATAAATGTGCCCGTTGTTTTGTAGTGATCCACCGTTAAGATGGCGTCACCTTTGCTAAGGCCATTGTACACTAACATTGAGCTATTGTTGTCTGGCGAATCACAGAACGTTTCATTCACGCATTTACCGATATAAATTATGGTCCGCTGCTCTACTAATGCAACCACAGTCCAATTTATGTACACTTGATCACCAAACACCACACCTGTGGATGCATTGCTGGAAACATATATACCTGCAAAGGTAAGAACAATGAGTGACCTAACTCTCTTAATTTCAAGTGTGCTGTATATGGCTTTGTACATGTATTCATTGAAATACTGGTATTAACAAATAGTGAAACATCAAATGAAACATGGAAGAACTGTTTATTTTAGGATATAATTTTCCAAAGATTACAAGGAAAGAAAATTCACTTGTCAGAAGGGAATGCAATA
Organism: Hermodice carunculata; assembly: GCA_964020975.1. Classification (NCBI taxonomy): domain Eukaryota; kingdom Metazoa; phylum Annelida; class Polychaeta; order Eunicida; family Amphinomidae; genus Hermodice; species Hermodice carunculata. Next base: position 67,783,863 of record OZ026613.1, read on the forward strand.
TAAGTCTCCTGAACAGAAGTTCAAATGACGGTGAAGTAAGATGGCATGTTTTAAATAGTTAATGATAAAACTCAAAGGATTTCTAGATAATATTTCGGTCGGTTTGCCACCAACCAATGGATTAATTGCACCTACAAATCCGTCGGTGCAACTGTATATGTGTGAAATATCATGGTAATTAGAGGCCACTTTCCTCAAGGTTCTCTGTTATAATATACATACATATATATATATATATATATATATATATATATATATATATATATATATATATATATATATATATATATATATATATATATATATATATATATATATATATATATATATATCTTTTTGTGAGGGTTGCTCAGTTAGCGTACAGGGTACACTAATCTCCCCTGAGGCCCTCAAAATCAAAGATACAGATTATGCACATAGTAAAGTAAACAAAAAATCATATCAATTGACATTGTGAACTCAGGCTTAAAGCATTTAACAAAGTTATACAGTTTGTGTACCTCTAAGAGACAGTATGTGTACAGCACATTTTCTTTTAAACAAAGCTAAATTGTCTGAGTCTTTAACAGATGTAGGTGAAGAATTCCACAATGCTGTCCCAGAGTATGTGAAACAGTTCTTATAACTTTCAGTTCTTGGTTTAAGGACATAGAGATCATTGTGTGTGGTAGACCTTAAATTAAGACTGTGACCATTTTTACCATAGTTAAACATTTCTCGCATATATGAAGGAGCCATTCCATGTAGAGACTTATAAACATGTGCTGCTTTCTTATATTTTACTCGTTCCTCAAGGGTCATCCAGTTTAGCTGTTCAAGAACCTGTCTGTAGCTCAGCCATTCACCTCGTTGATTTAGAACTAACAGTGCAGCACTCTTATGAAGCCTCTGCACCTTTGCAAGGAAAGTTCTTCTACAATTACTCCATATACTGCTACAATAATCAAACAGTGGTGAAATATAGGCATTATAGAATAATTTTCGAATGTGGAATGGTAAAACAAACCTGATTCTCCGTAATATAGATAGGTTTGAGCATATTTTCTTGCATATCTGTGAATTTGTTGCTCCCAAGACAAGTGCCTAGCATATATATATATATATATATATATATATATATATAGATATATATGTTTATATTTATTTATTTATTTATTTATTTATTTATTTATTTATTTATTTATTTCTTCATTTCTTTCTTTCTTTCTTTCTTTATTTCTTTATTTCTTTATTTATTTATTTATTTATTTATTTATTTATTCATTTATTAAGTTTTTGCAATCTTAAAAAATCTCCGAAACCTGTCAGCCCATTGCTTCGAAATTCCATTAGAACACTTCGAAGGGGGAGGGGGGGGGTCTTTACCTCTGAAACCATTTGGCCAGTTGCTTTGCTGTGATTTTCAATTCATTCTGACACAAAAACTAACTATGAGTGGTGGCTCCTTCTTGAACTACTGCGTTTATATGATTTTAGGGTACCTCTCGTTCGTCCTTTGAACGTCATGTTGTTCAACTAGAAACTGCAATGAATTGTTATTTCTAATTTCCGATGGTATTCTTACATATCAACTTCTCCTTGCATGCCAGAGGTTTTGTCAACACAAAGAAAAAGGTCGCCCAGCTTCTGAAACTGCTATAAGGCGCTACACAGACGTAACCATTACTATTGTTCCTACCAGCGGTTGCTGCAGCTGCCTCAGAAAGGAAGCTCATAGAGACCATTTAATAGTTCTCCGAAATGATGAGCACTAGGATTGAGGGCTGCGCCTCCTTGTATGTTCAGGGTGGGGTGGGGCTGGTTTGAAAAGGATGAGAGGCAGTAAGCCAAGTTGTATCCCATAGATACTTAAATGCAATGCATATATATTCTGACAAAAAAAAAACAAAAACAAAAACAAAAAAGAAAAAAAAAAACAAAAAAAAAAAAAAAAAAAAAAAAAAACCAAAACAAAACAAAAACAAAAACAAAAACAAAAAACAAAAACAAACCAAAACAACATCTATTTTTACAACCGAAGTAAGTATTATGACTTAACTGGTGGCGGCGACTTACTACCTACAATGTACGACATACTCTACCGTCGGCATGAGTTTTATCAGGTGGCCCTCAGACATGATATGCTACATTGTGGCAACGACGTACTGCATATGGTCCATGCATTCTGCGTCGACAATCAGTTTTGAGTCGACAACATGCCTTTAAATTGGTCAATGGTCACGAAATGTACATTAATATAACATGCCAACTTCGTGGGGCCGTCAGGTAGTAACCAGGATACCCAGTCAAATACTTGTACAGACAGTCACTTGTGCACGTTTACGCCTGATTGAAGCGTGGCAGATGGTCCTAAGATATGATCAAAAGTCAAAATTTAGTTGATATTTTTATGAACAGCACGAATACTATTCTTCTGTGGTTTACTGAAGTCATGGAGTTGACTGTTTCACTTAGTGGCCAATCGTAGCGTAAATTGGTTGTTTCCCTTAAGAGGCGCTACGTCCCTTTCCAATGCTTGATATATATGAAACTTTAAGGCTGAATCAGTATAAGTACGAAGCAACTATATGTACTACATGTAGACTGACTTACCATGGGCATTCTGGCTGCAGGCTGCCCGAACAAAGAAGCCGAGTATATATATCCAAACTTTTAAAGGACCCAGCTTGACCGTCTTCGAGTAAGACATATCAAATGAAATTCAATTTTCCTGTGCATGCCATATCAACTGACACTTGTGCTAGCCGCAACGATGTTCGCCTCAATTGACAATTGGGCTTGGCCAAGCATACGGTAAAAGCATTTTATCGTTGCTAATGACAAAAATATTCGCTATATTGTTTGGATTCCACATTAGTGATAAATATTTAAATCATTACAAAGCAGTAAGACTGGAGTGCTGTTTGGTAATAACACATAAACATCATGTTTACTAATGTTACCATAATGGGGACGGCATGTCATTCAAGTTCAAATAGTAAGGCTGTGGACTTACAAAGAATCTTGCATAAAAAGTTCTAACTAATGTTTTTGTTTGTTTCGGTTAGTGTATCGGGATCTTAAATTTTGCACATTCCAAAATTAAAGCGAAAGGTTTTGCCGGTCAGATGATAAACTGATAATCTCAAATCTATATGCAAAATTACCAGGACGATTTTATGAACTGCTGTATATGTGCAATGACCAACTAAAACCTTTTTCGGCATGTTCAAAATCAACTACATGTTTTTTCCTTCAAATATTGTGCGAATAATTTTTCTCTCGGGGAAATCAGGAATTCGGTACTCTGCTGTCACTGAACTTATATATAAAATTTTCGCAAGCACTGATTTTGTTCCGATCAGAGGGGACAGATGAAGTTTCAGACCTGAGAGTACTAGATGTCTGCTTTAAAGGAATGGCTTGACTTTTTGTAACAAGTGCCGCTACATTAGCCGTTATAAGACTTTTATTTAAAGTATTGCATGGGATGAGAACCGTGATGCAGCTGCTGAGTCCAGTGGAGCGTGTAAAGAAGACGTTAGGGCAATTCTTCCGTTAAGTTCATTGTCCTGCCTGTGGAATTGTATTGACTAAAATCACGCCATTTTAATTTGAATTATGACCAAAAAATTTTGTTATCTTCACAATGTGGTGTATTGGTCAAACGAATGAGGTGAAGGTTCAAATTTTAAGCATAAATAAATAAATAAATAAATAAATAAATAAATATATATATATATATATATATATATATATTGCCATAACTTGTGATTTTTAAAGAATATTTTGCACTATGTGCCTAGATAGCTAGTTGAAATAAATCAAACCAAATATATCTAATAAGTTGTCATGATACCAGTTATTGGCGACAAATTTGCTTATTAATAACGATAAGGGCACGTTTGGAAACAGTGTATCATTACACATTTAATACTGCATTTCGGGCCATTTGGGCAAAGATTTCTGAAAAGCATGGACAATGATGTCGTCATTGGACGAACTCCTATACATACACTGAATAATTAAAGAGAAACCATATCAATGTGCAGTTTTGTTATAAATCTTCATTTCAGTCAAGTGCCACAGCTGACATCAAGTGAATTATCAAAATGTAAATCCTGCTTGCTAAATTTCAAGGCAATATTTGGTACTGGAAATGACATATCACCCGATATAATGAAGTACAATAAAACGGGCTTTTTAGGTTAAATAACTCACTTTTATGACATTTGTGTGAAGCACGAAAAAACAACTGTACTTTTCTTACAGAACACGTGTTATGATTAAATCTATCTCCACAAAGGTCAATAACATCAGTCGAAAGAAGAAGGAATGACATCGGGCACCCAAACAGTACTTAATTGACATAGGCATTTAGAAAGATTAATTCCTGCATGATTTAACCAATACAGCTACCACACTTCCAACATGTATTCCTCCGCTGAGGTACCATATCAAACAATTATTTACACATGCGGGTCGTGTACATTGATCGGCATCAAGGAACAATTACCCCTGTGTCTGAGTTGGAATCTCTGGCGGTCCTTTAAAAAGCTGCACATAAAATTTTAACAGATTGCCAAGCAGGTACATCGTTTTGTTGTTCTGTGGAAATATAGCAAAGCCGTACTAGCCCCCCCCCCCCACATGTTTTTTTTTATAAATTTATAGTCGAAAAGGTAAATGTACATTATTTCTTTGCACGTAAGATGCTATTGAGCATGCTTATTTCATATGCAGGACAAACCCTTCCACTAAAATTACTCTACTTAATTTAATGTTGTGTTGAAACTAAATGAACCTCAAAAGGTATTTTCTGAGCACCATCCATGTCCGGGACCATACCGTGCAGCCTGTATGTATGCAAATGAACCACTTTACCGAGGGATTGAGTCAATTTCTACAGTTCAAGTACATTGATTACAATATGATAAGTTTCTTTGATGCTTTACCCAGCTAAGCACGAATGAACCCTATGGAAGGTACTCAATTTTGATCATCATCACTAACATCATCATCATCAACATCAACAACCAATGTCAGCTCTAAGTCCATGGTTCCTTTATTTAAATAGTTTCGACCAATTACGAGATACAAGTTCAGTATGTGAGTTTTTTTAGCAATGTTGACTTTTATTGACATACTTTTGAAATGACTCATCACGTAGGAGTAGCACGTATAAAATGCACCTGAATTTGCAGTCTCTTCGTTTTTTTTTTTTTTTTTCGTTTTTTTTTTTTTGGAAATGGTGATGCATAAAGGCTAATGTCCACTTGAATGAAAATTTCTGTTAAAAGCCAAATTGCATTACAGCAAACATTTTGCAATGAACATCACTGCATATTTACATTGTAGTACATGTTAACTGGGTACTGTTTCAATACTTTTAAGTGTGACCGTACTTATACCCCCACAGGTTGGCAGTGCCTGTTTTTTTTTTACAATGAGATACGAGTATTTCAGACTCAAACGGCAAGTGGCAATAGTACAATCGAGTATGCGATCAACTCTATACAAATTCTGCACGTTGAACTGCAAGAACATCTGATCATTAATAATCTTTTAGATATGGGTGGGTTTCTCCAAAGCCCGAGGTGCTGGCAGGTTGGGAGCAAGAGGTTGGGGATACGACATCGTGACAAGGGCAATGCCTGTGTGGGTGCTACCAAAAATCGAGAATAACTTGCTTCTAGGCTCTTATGTATGTTGGAATGCACTATTTTGGACACGATGCTTTAATAGATCAGGTTAAAATCATGGCTGAAGTTGAAAAGCTTTACGCTAATTACAAGGCTAGGCTAGGGACCAAAATGACAAGAACCTCAGGGGCTGTGGCCTTGCAAGTTTACAGTGAAGTGTTCTGCACGATTCCTCTATCCTCCTGAAAACCAGCCAAAGCTAGATTCAGACCCTGGAAACGAGCCGTTTATTGGCCATCATTAAGCATGGTTACGTGCAAGCTATACCACAAGCATGGCTGGCTGCCTGCCCCATTAACTACTGTGACGGCCACAACCTAGCATTGTCAGTATAACATGCATATCCGCATGTACTTAAAGATGGTGGGTGTGATAGTGTGTCATTCCACCTTAAAAAGGTGGACTGGATACCTACTGCCCCTTCCTGCAGAGCACAATTTGAAGACGAGAAATTATCTTCTTCTATACACAGTTAGTGCTACTGTTAGCATGTCAACCCAAACTACTGTCATTTGGCAGTAGTCTCTGTCTTGCTCATGGACTATGCTTGTCTAAGCAAAGGGCCATGATTTTGGGCAGGCCATGCTGAGCAAAGATAATCACATCAAGCAGTATATCATCCCAGCTGATATATTGAAGTAGGACAATCAGTGGTACATGGAAATGGTTTGGGCTGCACCAATAACAACGAAGTTTCCGTGATTAGCCTCGCCTTCTGTGGTAAAACATATTCGTCTAAATGATGCAGGACCTGGGTAAAGAAAGTGAATGCATGTGCCATGGTTAGGTTATAGACAAAACCCAGACTGGCCAGTCCAGATGGACCCAAGACAGAGCAACATGCCTCTACTGGATTAATAGAAAACTCTAGAGCCAGGCTTCTGCCTTGTTTACGTTCCAGGATGTTGAAGTGGCATTCCATAAGTATACACATTTCACAGACAAAAAGACTTGTCTCCTTGGCTCTGAATCTTAACTTTCCGAATATCATGGGCCATTCGAGGAGTAAAAAATTATTTGGCCATTTTGCATATATGATAATCGACATGGCATACCATTCATTTGGAATTGTAGCACAAAGCCCCTAGAGCCATCGGGCAATTTCAAACAAACTAAAGTTCTGTGAGGGATGGCCAATGTTAGGGCTAAAACTGATGAAGTTGATCACCTTATGCCATGCTTGCTACTTGCCGGAGTTGTATGTTCTAGCGTGGTCCTGGTCTTCACTAGCAGTGTCTCTCGAGACAGTGGTCCTCTTTAGATACTTCTGTAGCTGCACTACTTCATCGACCGTAGTGCCTGCCTCATGAACCTTCAACTCCCAAGTTTTAATTTTCTGGTGCCTGGATGGGGTAAGACCCTGCACTCCAAATACACCTGAAATACTCACTTTCAGAGAAATGCAGTTTAGGTTGCCATCTATGAGAGGGTCAGATTTGCAGGAACCAGCTGGTGAGGGGGGGGGGGGGCAAATAACACAGTGCATGGTGTTTATGAATAACAATTTGGTAGTATGGACAGTTAATGCCTTTCAGGTATCACGGTTTGGTGTCTTGAGAAATCTTGATGAAGCCTTCACTCTTTTTTCCTCCCATGTCTTACTGGGTAAAACTAATCTTCACCCACTCTGTTCCAATCCCCCTGAACTCACAAGAATCTGATTTTTAGGGCATACTCATCCTTTGGGAGCTCTCTGCGGTGCTACCTTTAAATATTTTCAAGACTATATTTCACAAATACACCCTGACGATTTGGAAATAAAGGAAACTACGCAGAATGACATGGAGTGTTGATTTTTAGATATAATGACATATACTTTTAATAGTGCATTAAAGTTTGGATTATATGAAAGACGTAATGAGTTTGAATTTAACAAAGTAACTGGCCCTCACACGGATAGTAATATACCACTTGGGCCAGTTTAAGGTGCCTACGTGTCAATGGTAATTGCCTTTGCTACAGTGACCATCAATTTTGACAACTTTGACTCCCTTCCTTTACTTCTAATTAAAAAACTTGTGGTGTGAAACATGCATAACCGAAAATGATATTAAAGCAATCATTTTTAAAGTTTCTGGATAAAAATGAAAAAAAAAATATTATATAGCTATCCAGTGGATTTGAAGTGTTATATATATGACATAGTGAATATGTAAACCTAAAAATTGTAGCTGATATTTTATACAATGTATGTACGAGGCAAAATATTACCTAAGGGTGAGAGTTGCTAGCATAAAATCGCTTTAAACTACAACTTATTTTTATTAGTACCTGTCTCAAGTTAGGATAGACGTGATTTCCTTCATACTACATTTCATATTCATTTACTGATATGATAATGTTATAAAGTTATTAGTATGTCTTTAGTGTTTCGACTTTGCTTGTTTAATGCGTGACGGGTTTTGATCATTGATGCTTCTTGTTTGCTCAAATATTCGGTGCAGTTTCTCTGACATTGTTGAAAACTATTGTCCTTATGTTGTCAACATGACATCTTATTATCTTTAGATATTAAATAAATGATGTATGTCTTGGTGGACATTGAAGTCTTACTGTTATAGCTGGTTATGTTCATGTTGATGGGCTAAGCAAGATTTGTATGGTTTTCAATTTGGACTGATTTTCGACCATGATATTGATACGTTAAGGACTCAAACTACTATTTTATGGGATGAGCTAAAGCCCTGGACTCTTAAGGCTCCTAAAGTGCTCACTCTCAGAAAAATGTAATTTAGGTTGCCATCTCGAAGGGGTACTTACTCGCGTTATTGGATAAATTAGCATAAACAAATATTTAGGGATACATCTGAGTTTTTACGCAACCCTGAATCTTCCCTCAAATCCCGTTTGGAGTACAGTCAAGGTTTCAAGCATATAAAATTCGTCATGCTGATTTTTTTTACGACGTACCCTTTCAAAGCTCTCTCAAGAGTTGTGCTGCTCTTATATCTGTCATTTTGGCATCTAGGGCCATGTGAACTACATGTACCTTGGCTTCAATTCCATCAGCGATCTAGGTATCACCAATGTCATTGGAGCTTTCTGTTCCAACTCCTATGTACAGGAGACTGCAATGACATCATCGACTTCAAATTCATGTTTGACGTTGTTCAGAATCTTAGTCGACTATACATTGGTCGGTAGCCTCACCGGGGCAAGGGCCTTGATGCCCAGATTAACATAGGGCTGTCTTTGTGGGGCAGAGTCAGGCATTTCTTCACATTTCTCTGAGGTCATCCGTGTTCGCCATGTTGTAGTGTGGGTATATACCAATTGCAGTATGACCTCTAAATGGACGTTTGGAATCTGTCAGCACACTACAGAAGATGCTTAAGAAACCTGCAAAGTGTCAAGTAAACACTGGAAATATCGGACCTATGATTAAATTAAAATTGTGCGCGGAAGGGTAGTCTGTAGTAAGTAATCATTTGAGTTCAACCAATGAACCTACAGATTGTATCGACATGGAAATTAATTACAAAATTACCATTTTTGGTTTTCGAAAATTTACGAAATGGAAAGGTTTATGACTTTGATTGTGTATTGAATGAATCCACAAAAATAGGTGGTACTATGTTAGTAATTACTTGAGTTGTTGTTTCGTTTAATTTTTTGTAAGGCATGTGAAACTTATCCCAATCAGTGCGTCTAGGGTTGGTTTAAACATATTTTTATTACTTCCAACAATACAATAGCATTAGCGCGGGGGACATTAAATATGAATGATGTACAAATTGACGTTTTAACCTGACAAGAAATCAGTGAAAATCAGGCGAGATATGATCAACGTACGGCGTCAGGCTGGCCGAAGCAAAACTCCTACCGTTTGGTCTATTGGTTGTCTATAGATATTGTATCAGTTTAAGTCGTAAACATCTTAGACGCGCCGTGAATTAACCCCGTTCCATCAGCGCCTTCGTTATACACGAGTAGTTTTTATCATTATCATCATGCGCCGATCTAAGCATATTTTAACGCCGACCTCATTGAAACGATTTTGGATTTTTTCTTGACAAAACGTGTAGACCCCCCTCCCCCCGAAACATAGTGCCGTATCTCCATAAGTGTGGTGATATAACGTATCGTCAGAAACCTGAAAAAGGTATACACACCTATTTATAAGTGGCGCCATCTGTTAAAAGTACTGGACCTCTGGCCCGCTTGCGCTGCGAAATGTTAGAGTATGAAAAATTGAAGGGAGAGATCAAAACTGAACACAAGTACAATCTAGTTCACGGACTAACCTTAACCTACCTACATGCTATTTTGTCCAATGATCCAGTACAAGAAGAGAACCTTAATTATAATACCAGAAAAAATTAAACACGTCAGACCAGCCCCTTTTCGAATCGAATACTCTTTTATTTGAAGAATCCTTTGCCCTTCGGTAATCAAATTATGGAACCTTTTACCCATAGCAACGAGAAAATTACCATCTTTAACGCAATTCATACCTAGAACATCCAATCCCTTATCATGTTCCGTGAAATATCCTGAACTAAAAAAAGTCAGCAATAGGTCCATTCTTCATGCTAAATTACGTATGGGCCACAGTCAATTAAATGAACATTCGCTTAAAATCCGCGCCAACGAATCACCAGCTATACATATGGAGCGGCTGTCGAAAGTGTCTGGCATCATTTTTAACCTGTCCCAGGTATACCATCGCCCGTGATATACTCCATACTACTATTAACTCTGTTGTTCCTTTTCGCCTAAGTACTGTTCTGTTTGCTACCGGGGACTGTGACCTTGAGGGCAACACTGTCCCATCTCTAGCAGTGCAAAATTTTATTCAAAAAGCAAACGTTTTCAAGCTGAAACTCCTGCTTAGTAACTGAAACTGCCACCCCTTTGAGTCATAGTCTCAGTTGGTAAGAACCATATCACCTAACTTACAACGAGTTTATAATAAGTCCGCCCTACTATCTGTCCTGTGAAATTTATGGTGTCTCTGCTTCACTGTCAGTGGCACCCTTTTCGTGTTCTGTCATACGCTGCATGGTGACGTCATGTTTCGTCCGTCAAGTCTCATCATCGCTTCTCAACAAGAGCAGTTCAAATAGAGCTTATCCCTCCTCCCCAATTGTGTTCCAGAATCGGGAACCTTGTGAACTGTTGCACCCCATGTATTATGTATTATCATGGAATAAAATATGTTTAAACCAATATGAAATTATGCATATATGATGTTTCCGCGCTGTAAAACGCTTATTCAGAAGTTCTTTACATTTCATACCCAATGTCTCTACATGGCTGGCCACATCATCATGAACTTTGTAGTCGGTCACTTAAAATTATGCCCAGAGTTAACGTCAACATTAATTAACACTTACCACACACACAGACACACACACGCACGCACGCAGGCACACACGCCAAAACAAAAACTTTCTAGGTTAATATTTAATGACTACGGTTATTTGTAAAATAAATATGGGTGTCAATAAAAGTCATTCTGCAACTTCAATTTGATTCAGAGAAAAAATAAAAAAGGGTACTCGTCTAATTAGGTGTTATTATGCACATCGACAAGTCATGGACAGTTCTCCTTCCACGCATAAACAAGAGGCTATGAAAATTAAAAAAAGAAAAAGAAAAAAAAAGCGAAATTACTTTTTTCGCACAACGTTGATGCTTTTTGTACACAATAAACTTCGGCGCAATGGACCATAGTTTACCTTTTGGAACTTTAATTTTCAAAATGATATAGGAAGGGTGCTTTAAAATACTTCTCAAGTTATTTTGCCCTTGGTCCCTACCAAATTTTATGATCCGCCTCAGCTCATGGTACCTATTCATCATCACCAGAGGTTCAGCGGCGGATATACAAAGCAACGTTTTGCAATCGTCACAACGCAATTTTAATTTTCTAATTGAACCAGTTTGATCACAGGTTCACATTGTGTGTGGCAATTAAATGCAACACATGTAATCATGACCTTCTATGTGTAACTGAAATGAGCGCAATTAAATTTTTTGACACATTGTTTGTATACACAGGATATATTTGTGTTGTTCTCCGCATTGTTAACCAGACCGCTGCGGTTGCCAATGGCTTGATGAAGAACACCGACACCATGATGTAGATTTGATGACGCATCACGGGGAAATTGTGCTGTCAGTGGGCCATTGCAGTGCTCACTTATTCATTTAACAGTGTACGTTATTGCTGTTTTTTCACGGCTAGTACACATTTTCCCCGTCTGTAGCAGTATAATGAAGCTGAAGCTCTGTCTCCATTTTTTACACTGACAGGAAATTGAGCAACAAGACCCGCGGTCCACAGTGAAAGTATTTAAGTCTGTTTATGTTGTTATCATGTTTTGATAAAAACGATTGTCTTCTGTGACCTTAGTTTGCACCCACCTTGCTTAAATCACTGATGTGACAACATAATGAAACTTGGCGAAATGTGTTTTATCTTTTTTATGTTTCGCAATAGGAATTTCAAAAACCGTCCAGTCACTGTTCAATTTTCAAAGGCTGTTGACGTTATAGACATCCAAATTTTGCTCAACAGTGTGACTAAAGTGTATTTGCCCAAAAAATAAATTGACAACGGGACGATGAATTACTTATGACAGACAACCGATGGTATACTTGTCTTTATCTATCTATCTATCTATCTATCTATCTATCTATCTATCTATCTATCTATCTATCTATCTATCTGTCTGTCTGTCTGTCTGTCTGTCTGTCTGTCTGTCTGTCTGTCTGTCTGTCTGTCTGTCTGCCGATCGACCGGCCGACCGACCGATCTATCTATCTATCTATCTATCTATCTATCTATCTATCTATCTATCTATCTATCTATCTGTCTGTCTGTCTGTCTGTCTGTCTATCGACCGATCTATCTATCTATCTATCTATCTATCTATCTATCTATCTATCTATCTATCTATTTTGAGTCAAGATATATCTTGCTGAAAATAATTATGATCCTGATGTTGACGAACTGCATTCATCCGATCATATGTTCCATACACCAACGAAATATACATCAAGCTAGAGACTGCGCAAGTACAATTGTGTATAATTACTTGTTGCCTTGTTTTCAACAGCATTATTAGGGAGGCAATGAAGAGATGACCGAAGTATGGAATGGTAAACGCAAGTGAAAATTACCAATGGTCTACTACATATACCGCCGGTTGAAGTAAACATTGCGCTTGGAAAAATAAGAAACTTTAGAAGATTAAAGTTAAAGGTATCGTTTTTGTTGTAACACAGGCGACAGAAGCGAATTCAAATGTTCCGCTCCCTTGTATCACAATGGGTATGTTATTAAAGCATGTTGCTAGACTTTCCTGTTCACATTGTACATTAAAAACCCTGTATACATGTAACATTTCATTCAAGATATATAGTCACTCTTGGTTTCACATTCAGTGAACAAGTATGACATTTACGATCTATCTTGGTCTGTCCAAAAATCTGCACATTTGAGCAAATAATGACAAACGTCCTCATTTGCACTACCACAGGCATACCTAGGGGTGTCAACAAGACCATTTAAATAGGTCTGCTTCGGCATGCTTTCATGCCCAAACGCGCATGTAAAACTGCTCCTCGCCTGGCACCAACGTAAAATAATACATTAAATTCTAACTTGTTACGGTTTAATTTATTCTTAAAATCAACTAGAAACTCAGTATCACGAATGGCAGGTGGTAAGTCGTTCCAAAGATGAACAATAGTAAATATGCATAATAATTTCCCGCCATGACTGCATACCTGAATGCCTAGTCTCGCTTGACGGAATATACCGAGATACGGGTCGGTACCTGTGTAGACAAGCGGGATATTGCTAATATTTTGGAAATAAAGAATACTTATTAAAGCAGATGGAATTTTTTCTTTATATATGGCTCGGAAAGTACTAGAAGAATACCAGTTTAGCATTTGTGAACTTAAATTTCTCAAACCCCCCCCCCCCGCTAATATCGTGATAAAAAAATATATGGCCCTGTCTGTGACAGTGATGTGACCCGCACGTCCCCTGTAATCGCCTGGCGACAAACCCGTGCTTTGTGGCGGGAAATTAATGTGCATAAAGCGTATTGATGGTAAAAGGTATCCTTTTAAATCGATTGGTCCGGGCTCGAATTAAAGATGTGAAAATCAGTTCTATTATTGTACCGGTTCTGCTGACCAACAGATCTTTGCACTAAATCTCTCAAATACTGAGGTGCATCACCATTCAAAATTTTGGGAAAAATGATGAATGTTATCATCCTTCTTCTTTCTGATAATTTTTCAATTCCAGATTCCAGATAAATTAAATCATGATTAGTCCCAACAGTGGCTCCTGTAATTACTCTTGCAGCGGCCAAATTAACTTTTTCTAATTGTTGACAGTCATTGGATGTACACCCACCCCACACAACAGAACCGTATTCCAGAGTTGGACGAATAAAAGAGAAGTACAAAATTTCTAAAGATCATCTCCTCAACCAAAACTGTTGATACTTTATAATATTGACCATTTTCATACCTGTAGTCTCCAAATTATTAATATAACGTGATCAACTTAAATCTGAGAGTAAAACCAATCTAAGGTGCCTGTATTGCTATTCTTTCTGTTAGGGTTCTTTCGTAAAAAAAAAAAAAAAAAAATCTGGATGGTTTGTTAAAATACGTTTCCTGGATACGATCATGGTACTAGTTTTAACTGGATTAAATGACACTAGCCATTTGTGTGCCCAATTTTCTACTTCTTGTGATTTGGAATTTAATGCCTTTGCTGCAAGGATTGGGTCCTCCACGGACACATAAAGAACTGTATCGTCTGTAAATAATCGAATTGATGAGTTAACAAAATTAACTATGTCGTTAATATAAATCAAAAATAAAAGAGGCACAAGTACTGATCCCTGGGGCCCGCCTGCTGTGACTCAGCTCCAAGGGCTAGTACCCCCCCCCCCCCTTACCGACACGCTGTTGTCTATCGTAGATGTAATCGGCAAGCCAGTATAATATAGGACCATCAATACCCGCTTTGCGAAATTTAAACAGTAGTCCCGAGTGATGAAATATTTTAGTCCCTTTTACTACCATTTACAGTACAAACATTCTTGCTTGGTTTAAAAACTCTACTTTTAAAGATAACGAAATGATTCTTAGTGCTATATATTCATACATCCAGACAACAGGCAGGCCTGGGGCAGTCACTTGATGGTAAAAGTAGCCATATGCGAGTAAAGAAGTGCGTATTCAGTATGGCATACTCCTTTACTCTTTTATTCCATCAGTGATGCCTTGTTTTGTCAACAATTCTCATTGTGTGGCTTTGCCGATCTATCTGTCTTTGTACAGTGATGTCCACTCCGGGCAACAGCGTCTTCTTGTTACATATTGTCTTCTTTTCTTCCACTTTTTCATGTGCGAAAGGGATTCATATAGGGCTATGCCCTTTTTTAATAATCGCCTTTTTTTTCAGATAAAATGTTTTAACAAGTATGACATTTGTTTGGAGGCGGTCTGTAGTTGAGTTAATTTGCTCGTTACAAGTCATAGCAAAAAGAGAAGGGTTGCTCAAGACAAATCTTAATGTTCTGGTTTGATCGCACTTTTTATTTTCCTGCTCGGGCTGGTTACATAATGCCCTCACCAAACGGATATCATTATGGTCTGATCAGACGAAAGCGTTGCCGTAATCATACACACCTTTCTTTCTTGTAATTTCCTTGGAAAAAAAACTCCATTAGCAACTTTCAGGTACTTCAACACTGCAAAATAGAAGATTTTTTTTTGGATTTTCTTGTATTTTTTTCAGAAAAATATATGAGAGAGAGAGGGAGTGAGACTGAGCGAAATAAAGAGAGAGAGCGAGAGAGAGAGAGAGAGAGAGAGAGAGAGAGAGAGAGAGAGAGAGAGAGAGAGAGAAGGAGGGAGAGAGAGAGAGAATATTTAAGAACAACAAAACCATTTTTTTCCAGTTATATTTTTTTCCCCATGCAATTTGGAAGCAATAGCAAGTTGTCGAAATCCATTTCCAAGCCTCCCATTGGGTGGCGTGACAAGCGCGCATGATCGACCACACAGACAGACACTTTACCTCTTGTCTGGTAGGTCATGCTTGCCCGTCTCGTGTGTGTGTGGGGGGGGGGGCGGGGGGAGGGTTATGACAAGTGAACCCTTGCATCCATAAATATTATGCTAGTTTATCAAAATTCTTGGTATCTGCATAGCAGGAAGATTGCAGTTGTGCACATGCATATTGAAAGCATGGGGCTGCGTAGAAAATTAACAAAAATCAAATCCTAAGCATCTATCTGTATTTTCGCGTTCACTGCACAAGCCACAATAGTGGTCTGTCCAGAATGTGGCCTACTTATCGCAAAGTACCACGAAATCACGCTGAGTGATCCTTGTGACAGAAACAGGTGATAGACATTTCATAATAGAGGTATTGGTCGAGCTGTTGAAAAGATTTGTCAAGAAAATGAATAAAAAGTCCCAAACTCATTGGAGCATGTTACATTTTGTATAAAGGTTGAGGCGGACCCAGCAAAGATATTTATGCAGTGCGCCGAAAGTGTAACTTGTCGACAGACAGCAAAGGGACACCAGGAAGGACGATGGGCAACAAAAAGGCTGAGTTTGCGCACTGCAAGTCAGCTGAGCTGAAATAAAAAATACATAAGAATATTTTCACCATTGTTTCCACATAGTATTAAGATACAACGCATTTTTGTAATTCTTTGAACTTGTGAGGCACATCCAAATTATATGAAAATATTTGAATATATCCAAGTTTCATTCTTCATAATAATACAAACTACAGACCTGCAGGAGTGACGTGGGGTAAAATAGACAAGACAAGTAGTTTGTGGTCACGATATGCTATGTCGTGATCCCTTGATACTATGTCGAGACCAGAAGATAATAAGTCCTGGCCACGACACAAGTCATGAAGCCTCCAGATACTATAATGTGGCCACTAAACCTTGTATTTGTTTAAAACGAGGTAAATGTGATAGAAAATGTGAAATCTTTGTTTTTGACCCGATTGCCTTGTTTTGAGGATTCATTTGATCCTTCTAACTCGTTGTCTCTCTTGGGCAACACTTAGTACTTGGTGGCCACAATTTGATACCTTTTGCCAACGACTTATCATCTCATATAAATGGTTTTGAATAGAACTCACTGCCACACCATTTACATTACTTTGAAGATACGACAGGTAGGGTGCCAGAATTTGGCATCAATGTAAAACACCCGATGATTTAATATAATCTTCAGGTTTGATGATGGTAACCTTAATTTTAAAACAAAATTCGCACCCCAGTGCTTGTGTAGAGATGGCATGGGAAGAGAATAGTGACATTGCATTTATCAGCGTCAACTTTCGTATTCTTGTTATTGACCCACCTCATTTCAACATTGACCGTGGTTTCAAAAACATTCGACGTTTGTTAAAAATGTTTCTGAAACAAATTCACCATTCACGTGTTGACTGGCAGGTTTAACATTTTATCAAAGCTCTTGTCTTCATCTTATTTGAGGCCATTGTTCGCTGTATATTGAGAAATAAGGAAGCAGCAATATGTTTTTCTGTTCAGAACACCAACCTCAAAATGCACAGAGGTAACAATGCTGGGCCGATGGTCTGCTCCAACCTTGTGCAGCAAGTGTCCTAGGAAATCCAGATCATCCGAGCTCTCCACGATTGAGGTTATACTGTACATAGCGATGGTAGCATGTGCCCGCATCTTTGGACTTTGTCTTAATTCGTATGTGCTTAGGCCTTTCAATTTCGTAAACGGGTTTTGGTATGCGGAATGAGCACTAAAAATTTAAAATTGAGAAAAAAAAATACCCGAAGCTGTTTTTATTCCTGATTACGTGACAGCAGAACTCTTATCGAATCCAATAATAATTTAGCAATTTTTTTTCAATTCGGCATAAATTGCAATTAAATAGTTTATCATATCAATTTCTTTAATTGCTGCGCTTGATTTGGCTTTATTTCTACTATATACCTCGAAAGCTTCGATCTAAAATAAGGTCGAACATTATTGATTATTGGAATAATTTTTATAGCATGACTTGAATTATTCTATTTCAACATATTCTGAATCGTTCCTTTTACCAGGAAAAATACAGGTCATTTTCAACAAGTAGTCATTTGAGGTACGTCTGTTAAAATATATCTCTTATTTCAGGTGCTACGGCTCTATATGAAATGTCATCCTACATCTAAAATGATTAAATGATTATGCATAGCATATAATCATGATGTGATACAAAACCACGAGGACATGAAATATCAAATAGCTTTTCCTAGTAGTAATTAGATTGAGTGACCAGGTTTCCTTGGCCTGTGTTGTGTGCCCACAGTACCTATTGACCTGTGGAGTACCTTCATGATATGTCTAATCAACAATATTCCGAAAAAAATATTCCCACTTACTCTTTCAAAGACAAATGCGAATTAAGTTGACCTACATATTTAGACCCACTGGTCTCAATTAAAGTAAGGATGCTAAATTCATATTCCTTGTCAAAAAACCTTTCATTCAAGCACCAGCATGTCTGTAGTTCCAGAAAATATAATATTTTGGATCAACGGCTTTCCGCGAAATTTAAGTAAAAACACTGAAGCAGGCGACAGTTCATATCCTGGCGCTTTTGGCCGATTTGAGCAGGAAAAGGCTAATGTCAATGCCGCCCTCTTGGCGCCAGTTGTTAGTATCAAGCTATGGTCATTTACTCTATACAATCAAAGGATCAAGCTTCTGGAGATGTTGACACCTATATTCTCCGAGGCAACACGATAACTACAATGAATTGGAATATGGGGTCTTTTGGTAATTTTAAACACACTACATGCACATAAATGAAATGCACATCAGATAGCAATAACATAAATATCAGACGATGTAGGGACTTGTAATAGGACAGGTGACTGCAATTTGGTGTGACATTTACCATTTAAATGTTAAAGCAGTCTCTCTCTCTCTTTCTCTCTTGACTACAATGGTATAAAGAGATCACTCACATATTCCAAAATTGGGCAGGTCATGGACAAGTACAATTTTTTCAATGTTTTTCTAGAACGTATGAATTTAAGTCTCTTCAAGAGAGAAAGTCGTTTACTTGCTTGAGTAACGTTGCCATTTAATATAAATATAAGATACAAATTAAGCCAGTATAAAGTTGAATTCAATATTTGCCCAATGTGGGAACAGTTCATTAAAATTATAAAATGGGGGCTAGCCCCCTGACAAATCTAAGGTATAAAATTATTTAGTAATTTGTTTCTCTGAACGAGGTAGTCAGGACAGATGAGAAGAAAATGCTTTGGGCCTTCATTGGGATAATAACATACACAGGATGGGTTAGGAAGGATGATAACTTTGTAGAGGTCAAAGTTTAGTTTGGAGAGTCCTAGGCGTAAACGCGAGTGATGAATATTCGGAAATCTGTCACCATGATGGTAGAACTCAGGAACATCGTCTCTGTGACTAAGAGAGTAGTTTTAAGTTTTGATTTGAATACTTGTAGGGAAAGCGAATCTCTAATGTCGGAAGGGAGTTTATTCCACTGTTTGATAGCGTCTGCGAGAAAATGGTTACCAAGATGCATTGTGCTATATCTAACGGAGTGTATTGACATTGAATGTTGGAGAGCACGACCAGCGGGAGGAGGGGGTACTAGATTGCAGAAATAGGAAGGAGTCAGATTGTGGTACATTTTGTAAAAGAGGACAACATTGAAATATTTACATCTGTCTGCAAGAGTTGACCACCCGAGCTCATGCAGTAAGTTAATATGTGACGTATGTTTCAAAGAACTGGTACAAAGTTTGGTGGTGTTATACTGAATTGACTCCAACCGATCAGACAGCACCTTACCACAGTTGTGGAACAATACACAACCGTACTCCAGTTTGACAGTTTGACTGGGGATTTGCCTGATAGTTTATACTTAAATACCCTAACTAAGGGAATTCTTTGACCAGCTTTATTGGTAATCCGAGTGACAAGGGCACATTAAGATAATTCATGACTCAAGGTGATACCAAGATGTCTATGACTGCCTCAGGAATCAGAGATCCACCTAAGAAAACAGGCGGGTGATGAGGTTTCATGCGTTTCACAGAAAAAAACGAAGAGATAGTGATTTGATGGCATTGAATTACACTCGCCATAGCCTGCCCCAGTGATGTATTAAAGACAGATTGCTGATTAGGTGGCATGAAGATTGAACAGGGTTATTGACAATTTCCAGTATGCTATCATCATCGAACAATCTCACTTCACATGTGGGATTGTCCACCAGGTCATTTATATAATTGAAAAATTGAAGGAGCCCGACGATAGAGTCCTGAGGCACCCCAGCCTGGATATGAAGCCATGCAGAAGATTGACCATGAATAGTGACTCTTTGGAGGCATTTAGAATGATATTTTTCGACCCAGGTAACAAGATGATTGTATATGCCAAGCTGCTTACGTTTAAAGAGGCGGCCAGGATGCCCTACTTTGTGGAACGCCTTGAAGACGTCAAGAATACCATTCTGGCTTCTTTTGATAGCTGTAGACCGTTGTAGATAATATAAAGTAGGTTGCCAAGTTGACTTATTGTTGAGTTGCATGCCTTGAAACCTGAGTTTTTAGAGGTTAGGAGGTTGTTTACTGTGATATATTCATAGAGGGCATTAAACATTGGCCGTTCAAAGACTTTAGAAACATTACAAAGTAAAGACATTGGCCTATATTTAATTTATTTTTGTCTGTTAGATTTAAAAAAAAAAATATGACAAATATTGGAACGTTTCCGGGATGAGGGAATGTAAGCTTGATTAAGAGAAAGTTTAAATATTTTTGTAAGAGGATTACAGATGAAGCGAGCAGTATTCTTGAGAAGGAGATTGCCAATATGGTCAGGCCCAGTTGCAGAAGTAACTCTTGGAGACAATAACACTTTCAAAACATCCTCCTCATCAAACGGGATTTCAGTTAATCCAGACTCAGTACAGTGACTTAATTCAGGCATTGCATGAGAGTCAATGTCGGAAGAAGTTGTGCATTGACTTACAAAATATGTGTTGAAAATGTCACATTTTTACAAGTACATTGCAAGGTATGGTTTGGTCGTTAATTGGAAGAATATCCTGGTGGATTGTAGATCCCAAAACAAACTTAGATAAGCTCCACCATTACTTTGGATTTATTTCGTGATCATCCAGTATAGAACGCAAATTAGCAAAGTAAGATCGCATCAATTTTCGAGTTATGATGAATGCATGGTTACATGACTTCTTGTAAAACCCGTAAAACTTTTCGACCTTCATTGAAACCTCGATAATGACGTGGCATGTTAGCTATATTCTTTAAACGCTTCCATGCTTGATTGCAGAAACGAATAAGCTTTTTAATCTTGGAGGTGATCCAAGGCGTGTCAGACGGTATTATCGTGACTTCTCTGAAGGATATAAATTCCTTGGCAGTGGAAAAAAAGCAAATCTGGTCAGTAAGAAATGATATCATCAAAGTTGTCATAGAACTTCGTGGGCTGTATTCCAAGGGGCTGATAAGAGTGTAGAAGGGAGTGTTGAGGGAAATTGGCTTTGTTGTAATTCTAAACATGATTGTTGAATGGACGATCTCAAAAGTGTAATAGTGAACGAGGGCAGAACACGATCGCATGATTAGAATTTGAAAGGGGAGTAACAACACCACTGTTAAGTACCAGGCCAGGTGAGTAAGTAATAATTAGATCCAGCAGGTTTGCTGAGTACTCTGTGGTTTTTGTAGGTTCCTGTATAAGCTGATAGAAGTTGTGTTGAGAAACTAGGTTGAAGAGCGCTTAACCAAGGTCACCATCCTGATGTGGTGTATTCCAGTCTGAGCATCTATCATTAAAATCGCCAGTAATAGGAGGAGAGTGTAGGTTACTTTCAAGCGCTATAGTGATGGAGGTATTCAAATACTCAAGAAAGGCAACCTGTACTTCAATAGGGTGGCCAGGAGGTCGATAATAATTTTCAATGAGTAAAACCCTGTGTTTTGTGGTAATCTCAACCCAGATGCACATGTACATGTACAATGTATACATATTTTTGATTGAGGGTGTGTGCAGACATGCAATACAAAACTGTCTTTGTTCTTTCATTACATAAACAAATTTTCACAGATGCTGTCACAAAACTCCATGAACATGTTCCTGTTAACTGAGACACACACTATACTGACTCAGTATTGGCTTACGGAGAACAGGCTTCATCTCACTGGTTACAAGAAAACAAATACACGAAAGCGTCCACTGAGATAACACAAATCCACACACTGTTTCAAAATTCACAAAGTTGTGAAAACAGTCTTTGGACCGGAACATGTGGAAGACCACATTGGTCTAACCAACTCAGCACTGTATGTAGTCTATTTTAAACAGAGGGTATACTCAGACCTGTGATCCCTTGGGATGTTAACTAGTTGGTTTATAGTGGAGTCGTTGGAAACGAAGCCGGAGTTACGCCTGGTCAACAGGGTGTTTTGTATTAGATATTCAAAAAGTTTCTTGTACACTAGTCTCTCAAAAACTTTTAACACGTTACACACTAAAGGTATTGGGCGGTAGTTCGATTTGAATTGCATATCGGATTTCTTGTGAACTGGACACATATTTGACTTCTTCCATTTTATAGGAAATACACCGGCAGAACAATCTAGTTAATAATTAGATATGCCAAATGCAGTCAAGGGGAGTGGGTTCTTTACTGACTGGTAAAAAATGGTTAAAGGCTTCAACTTTCTCGCTATTGTTGGAAACAATACGATCACCTCAATAAGAAGGGGAATGTTTTGATGCACCTTGCATCTAAGAACAGACTTTGACAGATTGCACCATTTTTCACATTTATTTCTCTGCTGTCAAGCTGTGCCCAAAGTTTGGAACAGTAGTCCCGGATTACGTTCTTGCTGGCCGAAGCAGAAACATTACTATATCTCTTATAATATTGATAAAGACTATCTGTAACAGGGGATGGGTTACAATTCCCGTTTTATGACTTTTTTTATATATTTACCAGGCGCGATTCCGTTTTTGTATTAACCGTTTAGTATTACTAGTAACCCAAGGGTTGTCTTCAGCTCTGATAAGAACGTCTTTACGGGGAATAAATTCTTTTGCAGTACGAAGAATGTTTTGGGTCCAAGATTTCACGTGATCATTGAGCACATTGATTTTTTAACAACAAAATAAAGGACTTTTATTACATGACTTTGCCTCATTTTAATTTAACTATTCTATTTTAAAGTGTCTATTTATCATTTTAAATATTTATTGATTGAATGTCTGTGTGTGAGTATCCTCGGTCGTCACAAAGTAGTTTTTATACAACTAAATGTAGCTACAGAGTCTAAAGAATTTATTTATTTACTTACTTTCTTACTTACTTACTATCATCTATTGAAGCAAATGAATCAAATCCAATGCCCCAAGGAGCATTGGATAGAGCCTCATTAAGATCATCAAAATTCCCTCTTTTGTAGTCCCAAACGGTTATTTTGAAAGCTTTGTCACTGGGAAATGAAAGTGAAACAATACAAAATATTTCAGAGTGATCGCAGTCAGATATGGCAGTGAGTACACCGCTGTTTACTATAAATCCGGGCGAGTCGGTTATAAAGAGATCTAACAAAGTGCTTGAAAAGTCGGTCGAACGAGTGGGTTCATTGGCAATTTGGAACCAATTGCTGAGTGCAGCAAGGTCGACAAGCTTTGTACCCAATTCACTGTCGGCGTGATCAGAGTCCCATCGGAAGCGGCCATCGTAAAAGTCACCAGTTATTATAACAATAAATAAAAAAAACCCTCTGGGGTTTAGTTTCATGGCTCTAATTATAGAATCAGACAGTTAATGCTGGAATAAATCTGTATCGTTTGCGAACTGATCAGGTGGACGATGTGTACGTCCCAACAAGAGCGAGGCTGCGATCAGTGAACAATTCATCCCACGCACATTCACAATGTTGTGATTAAAGATCGAGGCGGCTGGCGATAGGGTAACGAATCTTTGGCAGTTACGGCAACACCACTACCGTGGCCGTCCCGGTCCCGCCGACGTGAAGGCTGTAAGACCTGCATAGAAAAAAGTTGGCTTTGGTAGCTCAAATCGAGCCAAGTTTCAAATAAGTTTACATCCACATTTTCGGTCCGAGCGAAGTATAACATTTCATGTAGTTTCCTGTCTTTTGAAACTACGAATATTTAGGTGGCAGAATTTATTTTTTTTGTTTTCAAATATTCTGCGGTCCAGGATTCACATGAATGTCAACAGCTGACAAAAAGAAATATACAAAGAACCGTTAAGGAATATCGTATGATCATGGAAGTAGCATGCAGTAGTAAAAGGAAAGATAAAGCTAGAAAAGAAAAAAATGCACCAATATGGTTTGCAGCGCAATGATCAATGCGATTTTTAACAGTACCTTTAATAGGTGAAAAAGCCCAATTACCGCCCTATATTTTGTTTAAGGCAACAGCCCATGACTGAGTGAATTTAAGTGAACTTTCCCTGCAACTGAAGAGGTTGGTTCTGTGCATATAGCTACTGCTAAAATACCAAAATTATCCCAAAATATCGGATTGCTGGGAAGTTGGGATCGTTAACGAAAAGCTTTTTTGATAAACTGATGTATATAATATGGTATACATGGAACTTGGCAAACAGAAAAACAAAAATGAGAAATATATATAAAACAAAAGTGAAAATAACCAACTTAGGGTTGACGATTCCACAACGTTTTGGACATCAAATATTAAGCTTCGAGACATAATGAAAATCCACACATCGAAAATGTATGAAACAGGTCCGTCCTATGACGGGGCAAGGTGGCAGTGCAATGTCGAATAATGCGAGAAAAATATCTTAAAATATGATATGGAAAATAACTAGAAGTAGTCAATGCAACCAGACATACAATTCAGGCATTTTCTTTCGTTCAATGGTGTTCCAGGTCGGGTGTTGCGGCCTGCTTCAATAGGGGAGAGCAAGAACAGAAGCTTCTACTTCTCTCCTATAGAGGGCATTTCAGTCATTCAGGGCTAAAGTTGTGTATTCTCATTACTTTTTATTGTAATTTACAGGTTAATAACTTTAAAACCACTCGTTGCAGAAACGGCAAAAATTTGTGTTGTAAAATTATGTACATAGCTCAAATGTCCATATCGATTTTGATTCTTGCAGCTTTAAAAGTAGTCTTTTATTTTGGGGTAAATTTAACATGCAATACAATGGGAATACACATCTGTAGCCCTGAAGAATTCTGTATATTGGATTGTGTATTCAGCTGAATAAACTAATAATTGGCAATTGTGACCTCTCCTATTCTTAAATTATGCGAGCTAAGTCTGTAACCTAGGTAATATCCTGCATATATGTTGTTCTAGGCCGTGGGAAAATGTATGGCTCCATGCACAATTCAGACTTGAAAATTTTTGATTCGGGACTCAACACCCTAAGTTTTGAATTTATTACCCCGACATACTGATTGGATAATTTATCCTTCATTCGGCACAAGTTGGCTTTCCCCGTTTGTAAACAGACCAGTACTCATCAGAATTTCCGACACCACTGTATACCAGTTATTTTGACCATAGTTATGCATTTCTAGTAGCGTAATATATGCGCATTTTACAAGATTATTTTCAGGTAATTTCAAAACATGTAGCCAATATTAAACCATTCTGAATTTATGCCGCTTAAAGGTCATCTTGATTGAGCATGTTTCAAATGGATACACGGGTGACTCATGGGTTGTTCTAACCATACGGTGCACCTTCAATTTTATATGTGTAAATAATACTTTTATTTACACTTGTATAAAACAAACAAACAAACAAACAAACAAACAAAAATGCCCCATTCAAATCGTCGCTTTCCGTTCTTTTCCGACACTCTCAAGGCACGACAGGTTAGTGACGTCCGAAACGGAATACCGTTAACCCACAGGGAAGACTGCGACCTTGCTAGCGAGCTATGGTTGTCAAGTGTTGCTTGGTTTAAACATATTTTATTCACGCTTCATCAACAGGATTAAAAATCCATGCGAAAGTGTTCATTTTCGTTCCTGTTTCTGCCCAGGATGGGTCGGTGTGTTCTACAGCTATTTACATTCCCCCAAAGACCTTAAATTACGGAGAGCGTGGACCCATGCCGTCAAGATTTACAGGGACAAGTGACAAGGCCGTGTAAGCCGATCTCCCCTATGTGGCGAACACTTTTATGGAAAGTGACTTTGATTCGTCAAATATGACGATGTTGAGGATAGGCTCGGGAAAAAAAATGCTACTGCCAAATGCGGTCCCATTGGTGGACAATGGAAGGATTCATGGAACTAGCCAAATTAGGCATTACTCATAAAACCATGCAGGAACAATGATTCATATATATATTTTTTACAGTATTTACAAATTAATCGTCAGTATAATTCTGATTTCAAAGCATGTAATATAGCAAAATATAGGTCCACTAGTTCTACGACTGTTACAAAGTATCATATAATTACCAATAGACTGTCACATTGACAACGCCGTTCTGGGATGTTGTTACAAAGTTTTACATTGTAACAAAACGGTAGTGCCTTAAACCATCTTGATTCAATTGATGGAAAAATGGGTAGAAAACATGAAAAAAAAAAAAAAAATAAGAACCAATCTTGTTCGATACCCATGTCTAGGGTTGAACAGTCTAAAACAGGTCCCTGGATTGAGTTAGCTGGCCACCGGAATGTGCATGGCCTTTGCGAGGTGTTTAACTTTTATCCCCAAAACAGATAACACTTGTTTGGATAGCTACCACTTTCGCGCCTCATCTGCGCAGCTGGCAAGACCAGTGGGCGGCTGGCCTTTGATCTCATTCAGTCATGTGACACTGTTGGTGACAGTCCACGGCGCGCTCCCAATAATCAGGTGTTTAATATTTCATCTCTTTGTATCTTTGTCGTTACTATGGACCCGGAAAATAAGTCAGTCAGTCCGAGGAAAATATTCACCAGCGTTACATAATAGATATGATCTGAAATAAAGGATCATAAGTACATGTACTGATGACTATGTATACGGAAACGTAAATCACTGCCCTCCAAGGGTCTCTAGGCTACTGCTGGGTAGGGGTTTTGATATTGAAAGCCATTCAAAAATGTAAACTCATATTTAATCATCCCTAGACCATACAGATGGGACGGGAAAATAAACTTTGTAATGCCTTTTACATACCCTAGGCGTAGGCCGTAGCTGTTTCCGTGACTGCCTGAGTTTGAAACACTACAAGACCTGACCCGTCTTGACGCAAATTCCAATTTTTTGCATGTATATTTGTTCTTGTTGAATGAAGTTTCGTAATTTTTGGTAGGAAATATCTCTTTTGCAACGTATCATCATTGCCCAGACTGCAAGTTGGGATCTGATCGTCTGGCTGTCCCACTGCTGCACTCCCTGTAGTACTAGTAGTAACGGTAGGATTCTGGGCATACTGCTCATGTCTGTGAGGCTGCATGATCTTTTTCTCTGCTGCTACAGCTTTTCGTATTCTTCTTCATCTTCATCAGACTACATACTTGAAAAACTCAATTCAGACTCTCTGGAATCATTATGCTCTGCTGTATCTGCCATGACTCTTGGCTAACTGAAGGCACTGTGGCTTGTAATACATTCACCCCTGCCAGAGGGTTGTGTTTGTGACGTCACTAACACTTTCCCACATCGGGCCACGATCAGAGAAAATTCCTGCATTTTCATGTGCCAAATGCGGTGCACGTCTGAGGCTAAATAAAAATGTATACGAAAATTAAATTTAACATTTTGGTTTTCAGATATCATTTCTAACCACCCTGAATATCAACTTTCTAATTTGTGGTACCCATTCAATCAAGCTGACCTTTCAGGGCAAAACGCCCAGTGTCTGTTTAAATACCGACAGTCGGCGTTTGGACCCGGACACCCAACATGTATTAAAGTTATTTCAACTGAACTTTTTTGAGAGCATCCCACTCTGTACTGCTAGTACAAACTTCACATCCATATTCTAATATAGGAAGTATCTGACTTTCAAACATTTTGAGTCAATTACAGGGAATGGTTTACCCATGGCGTTTTGCAGAGTCAAACACAATACCAAGGTATTTAGAACTTTAAACAACTTCTTAAAGTTCGTCATTTATGGCAAATCAATTGGGTTTTTTGAAAAATCATTATTAGTTTTTTCTCGCAAGCTAAATATTAGACGCCATTTTCAACAGTAAGTGAAATGGTATCTGATTCATGGTAATAGAGACATTCCTGATGAGATTAATATCAAGATATTTGAAGCTGTAGAACAATATATAGTCGAAACCAAAGATTTCATTTTTAGACTTTCTTATCTTATGTAGCAGGTATAATTACATTCGTTAATAGGTTTAATCTCAATATCTTCATTTTCCGTGCTGCATCCTTTTCTTATGTGCAGTCTTTGGTTTATTGTATTTGTCCAGTGTGTCAGGTATGTACATTGTTGTCTTATTTCATGATTTTTGGAGAACCTGTTTTGTTAGTGCTCCATTGTACTATTAGGTAATCCAATTGAAATAAATATGTTTAAATCAAATCAAGAGACAATCTAGTTGTCTTTGAAACCAGTCAGATGTTCTTGAGAAGTGAACAAGATCGTGTGTATACAATAAATAATAAAACAACAGATCATCAAGTACAATTCCACAATCTCTATCTAGGTATTGTCCCATATTACTATACTCTGTAAATAACTTGAGACTGATTATCCCTCCTTGAAAAACACCATATTTACTTGCAAATGGCTTGCTTAAAGGCCACAGTCATCTACAATATACCAATTCCACAAAAAATATTGCAACAACGTTGTAACCATAATAAGGAAATCTGTCTCCTCTTGCTTTTCTAATCTGCAGCTTCGACTTCATTAAAAAGACCTTAATCCCAAACAATGGTGGAGCTTGTCCAAGTCTGTCTTGGGATGCAAAATTCACGAAGATATACCCCCAATCATTGACGCCAACAATATCGTATCATGTATCACATAAAAATGGTTAATTTTTAACTCATACTTTGCCAGCCAGTGTAAAACACTTCCTGATGTTGATGCCCCACCCCTGCCCGATTTCACGTTCCAAACTGAGGCACGTTTATGCAATATTGCCATTAATGAAGACCGTGTTAAGAAAGTTCTATCTTCCCTGAGGCTGTCCTCTGCATCAGGCCCATATAATATAGGGAATATTCTACCGAAGAACACAGCAGATTCGATCTGTAAACCACTTACAAAAATCTTTCAACTTTCTCTTAGTCTTTCTCTTTTACCCGATGCTTGGAAGATATCTAACAAATGTCCTCTCTTCAAAAAGGCCAATAGACTGACTAAAAACAATTATCGTCATATTTCATTGCTCTGTAATGTTTCAAAGGTGTTTGAACGACTGGTCTTTAATGCACTCAATGAATATTTGACACAAAATAACCTACTCACTTCCAAAACTTCTGGCTTTAAGGCCAATGACTCTACTGTCAATCAGGTTGTGTATATCCTTCCCAAATCTACAACGGCCTAGAACAGTCCAAAGACGCCAGAGTAGTGTTTCTAGATGTGTCCAAGGCGCTTGATAAGGTTTGGCATCCTGGCGTCCTTTTTAAACTTCGACAACTGGAATCTCTGATAATCTTGTAGCCTGGATTGATAGTTATCTCTGAAGCCGATTCCAACCAGTGATTATTCATTGCCAATCTTCATCATGGCTACCTATCAAAGCAGGTGTGCCCCAGGGTTCCATTTTGGGTCCACTTCTCTTTCTGGTCTATGTTAATGTTCTAGTTAACAATATTACATGTGATGTCAGACTATTTGCTGATGACACCAGTCTACTTGAAGTTGTAAATAACCCCATCTCTCCATTATACATAACTGGGGAAAGTTGTGGCGTGTTAACTTTAACGCTTTAAAGTCTCTTTCTGTGATTTTTCCAACTAAACTTGTTAAACTAAACCACCCACCCATTCATCTCGAAGACTCTGAAATACATGCGACAGACTCTCACACTCATCTTGGTATTACTCTCAGTACCAATTTATCTTGGAATGCTCACGATACTTGTATTACCACCAAAGCAAGCCAACGAATTGCCCTTCTGCGTAGATATAAATACAAACTTACCCGCAAAGCTCTGATTAAACTCTATGTAACTATGATTCGACCTATTCTTGAATATTGTTGTGTGCTCTTTGACAACTGTGGTCACGCCCTTTCTGATCTGATTGAATCAATACAGTTTGAAGCTGCCAAAATATGCACAGATGCATTAAGGCACACATCACATGCCAATCTCCTATGTGAGCTTGGTTGGACAACATTCGCCAGCAGAAGGAAGCACTTTAAGTTACTTCTTCTTGAAAAAATGTATCACAACTTAACACCCTCCTATCTCTCTCAACTAATTCCTCCAACTATTAATGCTCGAAACCACCGCCACTCTAGCTTCACACATCCCATTAATTGCAAAACTAATAGCTTAGACAAATCCTTCCTTCCTGACACTATTTAGCTGTGGAACAATCTTCCTTCTCATATAAGAGACTCAATTTCCCTCCAAATATTCAAATCAAAATCTGAAAGCCACTCTTCTAGCAGTGGATTATGTTCCTGTTTACTATACCCAAGGACACAGATTTGCCAACATTTGTCATATCCACCTTCGTCTTGGATTCTCGACACTTAACTTTGATCTCTTTAAAATCAATATCATCCCACATCCTACATGTTCCCGTTGCTACCCCACTGAAGAGCTGCAACATTTTCTGTACAAAGTATTCAACTTACAGAATTAAACATCTCAACTCCGTCATCCCTATTTTTGCTCCTGCATCCACCCGAATCTGATTATACATACAGCGAGTGACAGACTAGCTCATATCATTCGCTTTGGTAGCGACGATTTGTCAGTTCCCGTCAACATGCAAAGTTGTGATGCTTTCCACAGATACATCATAGACACAAGACGTATATTTGTTATGTTATGCATGAGCAGTCATTTCAAGTGAGTTAGTCGCTGATTTACATAAATTTATTTCTCATGTGTCCTTTTTGAAATTTCCTACCGCAAGTCCGTATTATTGTGAACAGGGATGTATATGTGTACATTCTACCTGTAATGAACTATTTTGCTTTGTTTTTCATTTTGGTGACTTTAACTATTTTGATTTTCGTATGCGGGGTAAAAATCTGAAACATGTGTACAACTTTGTTAATTGGGTAACTTCATGTTTTGTCCTGCTTATTTTGTAATATACATTTTGTGTGTCACTCCATGTTCTGAAGACCCCCCCCCCCGATTAGTGACATCTCGATGTACTATAGTGCGACCCAGTTGAAAAAATATGTTTAAACAAAAATGCAACCACTTTTTTTCCTTTTTAACATGTTTTGCATGACAGTGAAGTATTTACCACCCACACTTCGTTGCCTTAGTTTTATGAAAAGAGCCCTCCAGTTGACAAAATCAAAGGCTTTAGTGAAATCAACAAAACCAACATATTGAGGTTTACCTAAGGATTTCTGCTTTTGAATGAGGGTGTACAGCACATAAACATTATCAACTTATATTGACCTGTTGGAAGACAGAATGTTTGAAAACATGTCTGCCATTTCAAATGGATTCGAACAATTTACCAAGAGTATTAAGCAGGGTAATTTTCCGATAATCATCTGGCCTTGTTTGTCCTCCTTTTTGTCCAAGGGATTAATGATACCCATAGACCACTGAGCAGGAAAATTTCCAGATTTCAATATAAAGTTATACAGGGCTAGCAAGTGTGGTACCAGAATTTCTTCAGCGTAGTTTTAAAACTCGCCACTGATTCCATCATGACCAGGATCATTTGAATTTTTCAAATTGCGTAAATACCGCTTCAGTTCTGCTTCACTGATTGGCTCATTCAGAATATTCCGGATTATTTTTAACTTGTTTGGATCTAGAATATCAGCATTATCATCTAAAACCTGAGTTCAGTAGATGAGGCAGAAACTGTGCGTCAAAATAATCCGTATTAGGTGGAGCAATACTATCCCTAAAATAAGAATGCATATCCTCAAAATCAACTGTGCAAGTCTGAGAGGTTCTAGATTTACTCTTCAGAAAACGCATAATGACCCTAAAGAAGTGCACTGAATATCTCCATGGACATAGACAATTTGTCTCCAGGCCTAACTGGGCTACACTCTTTACTTCGTCTTCATTTAAATTTGGCTTTTGAGAAGTCTTGTCACTTTTAATTAGGAATTTCCATTTATTTAAACACATTTTGGGAAATTCGCATTTGGACTCTGCCCATAATATTTGCAAGTTATAGCAAATTGAAAAGTATTTTGTCATGACACCACACAGAAACCCGAGAGGCTGACCTAGCACGTCTCCGGCATTTTGTTTACTATTCTATTGGCCAGCAGTCATAGCAATATGAATAAATGTCATACTTGTCCGTGAACAATTTTGAGATTGCCCACCTTTTGTAGTGTGTTTTGAGGTGTTAAAGACATTAAAACATTTTTTTTTCAAGGAGGAGTGAAGTAGGACTTCAAAGCAATTTTGAACAAAATTAATAGATTCCGCGTTTTGCGATTGTATGGAGAGAGTTGTGGGTAACCAGTGGAGACCCCTCCTCCTGTCCTATAATAATTGAGCGGACAGAAATCCAATGACAGAAAAACAAACTAAGTGGAGATAACTTACCTGATAAAAGTATGTTGAAATGTGGTGACGTCCAATCAATCATAATCAGGCTGTCAAGGAAGCTCTCATCAGGTTATTCATTATATGTTAGCCTACGTGCAATATGGAACATTTTCAGTACACATAATGCGTCTGACTAACTTTTAGGGCACGCGTGTCAAATGAGTACATTTTTTTAACCATCGGGTTACTTTTTTTGCAAATATTCAGTATGGGAAGCTGTAAAAAAAAGGTGCAGGTAGGGGGTGAGGGTGGAATGACTCTTCTGGATCACAGGTAACGCTACCTTTTAAGGCCTTTTTCACAGATCACGGTAAATTCATCAGGCCATATTAAAATCAGATGAAAATCTGAATCGCATTGTCGACAAAAGAACTAGATATCACATTCACATATACCGGCAAAGTTCCAATTACATATGACATGTACTTGTCTGGTAATTATAGCTGTATTATCCAAAAAACCTGGACAGGATAAAGGGATCCATATCCTTCCAGTTCCAATGTCAAAGGCCATTAAAATGGGAAGTATCCCGATACAACAAACATCGCATGATGTGGCAAAGGGGTCTCACTAAAATTAACCAATTACAACTATGTTTCCTCGTCATCTTTCCATTTTCAAAAGAAAAAGTACTACAGCTATCATTACAGGATAAAAGTGAAACTTGCCACGCCGTGTCAGGAGTACAAGAAGTAAGGCTGCCCTCATTCCTGGGCGGATCACCCTTCGTGCGACGGAAGCAATGTTTTGGTCTGTTTGTTTTCGTGTGCGGAAAAGTAACGGTTACACCTTTTGTCACAGGACAGTGCGTCACAGATGGTTTTTGTGCGATGAACTGCATGTATACCAAGTACCATTAAAACCCATGATTGCGAAACCAAATGTAATTACTAATGCATGGACTCCTAGATAAAACATCGACAGGCCTGGTCGACCAAGGGGGAAGGGTAGAGTGGAGAAGGGGAAGTGGTGAAGGTTTTAATACCCATTATGTTTTGTTGTTCAAAATTAAATAAAAAATCGAAGAGAATATTCGCTTTAGAGGAAATCTGTCTGTGTGCCTTCAAAAGTTGCAAATATGACTAGATGAACATTTCAAAGTCCAAGTGACCTTGCTTTTGACTTTAAAAGGTCACACGTAAATTACAATAAATGTGTAGTGTTGCAATACCTACTATTTCAGTTCAACATGATTAAAATTGGATGAAAATTAACCACGATATGGCTAACAGAAACTTTCAAAGGTCCAAATGATCTTGAACTTTAACCTTTATAGGTTACATGTGACTAACAAAAATGTGCAGTGTTGCAATACCTACAATTTGTGCCCAACTTGACTGAAAGTGGATGAAAATTGGCCATCTTGTGGTCAGATGAAACTTCCAAAGGTACAAATAACCTTAACCTTTGACCTTTAGTGGTTACATGTTCATTACAAAAAGATGCAGTGTTGCAATACCTTTAATTTGGTCCAACTTAGTCAAAATTGGATAAAAATAGACTGATTTATGACTAGATGAAAATTTCAAATGGCAAAATGACATCGACGCTTGACCTTTAGAAGTCACACGTAGATTACAAAAAATGCGCAATGCTTCAATACCGACAATTTGAGTCCAACATGATAACAATTGGAGGAAAATTGACTGAGTTTTGGCTGGATGAAAATTTTAAAGCTCCAAATGACCATGACCTTTGACCTTTAGAGGTCACATGCATATTACAAAAGTGTGCAGTGTCATAATATCTACAATTTGAGCCCAACATGGTCAAAACCAGATCAAAATTCACTGAGTTATGACTCGAAGAAAATGTTAAAGATCCAATTGACATTGACCTTTGAGTTTTAAAGGTCACATGTAAAGTACAGAAATGACCTTGAACGTGATCTTTGACCCTGATCCGGCCATCGACCTCGACATAGCCTTTGACCTTGGCATGACCTTTGACCTTTGCCATGCTCTTTTACCTCAACATGACCTAAGATTGGAAAGAATTCAAGATTTAAAATTTCAAATGCCATTAATATGCAAAATCTTCAACATATTTTCCCCTCTTTATTAAAAGACAAATATTCATGTATAGACCTATAAACATGCCATGTTTGACGTTTCTAAGTGTAAAAGTGTTTGAGAAAACTGGCGAACAAAATTTGGCAGTAAGGAGGAAAGAAAGGAGGAAAGAAAAAAACTCTAGGAAAAACAGAATGTCGGTGTTGGCACACAGACATAACTACTGATGTCGTAAATACAAGAAGTTAGACGTAAGACGTCCTACATCGAGTGTTGTTGTTAAGTTGGACAGTAAAAAAAAAAAAAAAAAAAAAAAAAAAACCAGATTGGATCACAAAACTTCGGATATGTAACCAGTATATCTGGTCACTTCAAATAACGGTCTGGCTCCCATGAATGTCTGGTCAATCACAGCGTCTCAAGACATGTTAAAATTATTGGGCTCACGAAATAGGTATAGAATTCACGTGGCAGATGCATTCACGCCATGAAAATACAATGGCGAGTGGGACCTTTTAGCTCAGCTGACATGTTTTCCGTAGGCAGAGACTTTTGGAGGCTCAGTCGTTCGTCTGTCTGTTAACAATTACATTTTCGACTTCTCCAAAAACGTCAGCCAGATTCACTTCAAACTTGGTTTGGATTGCACCGTGGGTGGGTCTCTACCAATTTTGTTCAAATTGTCAGGCTTCGCTAACTTACGATTTTTGTTGTTCTTTTTTGGCAAAATCCTCAAAAAATCAGCTCCGAAACCTTTCGGCGATTCGCTACGACCTTAATTTTTTTAGCAGGTGGCGTTGCATTTTTTAATATATTTTTATGTGTTTATGCTATTTTGGACTTCCCCAAAAACTGTGCCGCAAATTATGCTGAAACTTTGCGCAAATATACATTGTGGAAGGGACAAAGTTGTTCAAAAGGTGCTCAGGATCCCTGTTTTCCACTTTTTTTTCAATACGGTCAAAAACACTCTTGGTGAGTGGTATGTTAGTCAGTTGGAATTGCAATGATAATATACATTTTTGACTTCTTCTCCGATGCCATTAACAATATTCACATCAAAATTGATGGAAATATACCTTGTGTGGGTCTCTGAAGTGCTCTACAAATGGTTACACTTCAGTAATATTTGGATTATATATATATATATATATATATATATATATATATATATATATATATATATATATATATATATATATACATATATATATATATATATATATATATATATATATATATATATATATATATATATATATATATTATGGGACGCCGTTTCGTGTTTTGTTCAGTATTTGATCAGAGGATTAAAAATTTGATCAGAAGAACATATAGATTTATTCTTAGGAACAAATGTTCGATCAGGTGAATAAATGAGTAAATATTTAATCAGAAGACTAGATATTTAATCACACGATCAAATACAGTATAATTGTTCTTCTGATCAAATTGATTTGATGAGAAGAACAAACTTATTTAATCAGAAGATCAAATAGATTTTTTCCGAGGAACAAATAAAATGAATTTGATCACATGAAAAACTGCATTTTTTCACATGACAAAATCGATTTGTTCTCCTGATCAAATAGAATAAGGTATATCCCGATTTACTCACCTGAACAAATATATTTGTTCCCGTGATCAAATTTATTTGATCTGCTGAATAGATACAAGTTTTTCTACTAGCAGATAATAATTACTCCCTCTTGTATGCTGCTAGTCACTTCCGGTAGTCTGTGTTACTATAACACGCAAGACATACAATCTCGAACTTTTGACATTTTCTCTATATAGCAACAATAAGTATGGGCCAGGAGA
Organism: Hermodice carunculata; assembly: GCA_964020975.1. Lineage (NCBI taxonomy): Eukaryota > Metazoa > Annelida > Polychaeta > Eunicida > Amphinomidae > Hermodice > Hermodice carunculata. The sequence goes on from OZ026613.1 coordinate 67,820,126, forward strand.
CGGAGCTAGTTGTCACAGGGTTAGGTTGTCATCATCCACTTTTTCAGAATCTCATTTAACAACGCTTGGTTTTTTCTAGGCTCCGATTAATAGTTGAAAACATTTGAGGAAAAAAAATCTGATTTCCAGCAAAAGACACGTTATAATCGTTCGTAATGAAAGAAAGAAAGTGAGGGAGGGAGGGAGGAAGAGAAAGAAAGAAAAATGCTCACATCCTTCCCAAAAGCAGTGCCTAAGCACCATGAAATGTCAAACTAACATATTGGATTATATCTCTGTATTATGGTGGATGGCATGCATATGGTTATTGTTAGACACTACTAGGTAAGTGTCTATGCTGTTTCCTTTGTTTTTGCTAATTTTAACCCTGAGTGACATTCAAAGGTTAAACTGACGTATTGTCTTATATCTCAGTAATATAAACGTTTTGTCAACTATTGGAAAGCACTAATATAGTACATGTACAGAGTAGTAAAATTTGCTCTTGCAGAAACATCACATGCCAGTCAGCAGAGCACAAGATGATCATAGTCCTCTTGGTTTGAATTTTTATGTGTTTTTGCTATTTTCGACTTCTTCTCCCAAGTGCATGTTCGATTCTCTTCAAACTTGATTGGATCTTATCTGGACTCGATCCCAGCTAAGTTTGTTCACTACATGTTTCTGTTTGAATATCCTGATTATGTACCGAATAATCAAAATTAGGATGTTTTGGACTTAAACGTTTCCAAACTTGACAGAGAAATAGCAAGACGTGAAGTCAGGCAGCCATTATCTTCCAGGAGCACTATCTAAATTGCTTTTTAAGACAAAGAGTGGTACTATACATATACAGAGGCAGGGCTAATATCCCAATACTTAAAAGAAGAGCAAAGTGAAACAGACACATTGCACATGTATGCAGGGTTACAAAAATCTGAGAAATCGTTACCCACATTCTTGTTGCTTGAATGTCTAGACTGACAGGACGCCCAAATGTATAGAATATGTACCATGTTACACTCATTAGCAATATTCAACAAAGGAATTACCGGTAAGGGAACGCTTAAATGTCGGTATATATGGATAGCAGCGAATCAGACATGATGGGTTATATCTCTGTAATGGTGGACCGTAGGCCTACAGTTACTATCAATGGCTATAAGAAAGTACCCATGGGATTTCTTTTGGTTTTGTTAAAGTTGACCCTCGGTGGCCTTGAAAGGTCAAACTGACCTGTTGGCTTATATCTTTGGACTTGTGGATCCTCTCACATTTCATTTGATAACTGATGACTCCAGAACTGGTTGTGTTGCACTAGATCCGTGATTTGTGGCGAATTTTTCAGTTTAGGTACTTATCGGCCAATGAAAACATAATGTTGATATAGGACGATGGCGATAACAACGTATGGCAATTCACATTTTCGACTTTTCCAAAACCGTCGGCCAGATTCAGCTCAAGTTTGGTAGAGATATGTCTCAGGTGTGTCTCTTGTGAGTTTGTTCAATTGGTCAAAGTCCAGATTTTCAAAAAAAAATAATAATAATAAAATAAATAAAATAAAAATAAAGAAGTATAATTCGCACGGGTCTCATGTTTGGGGGCCTTTCGGGAACTAAAAAAAAGACAAAAAAAGAAAACAACTCCCCCCAAAAAACAACAACAAAAAAACACACAAAAAAAAGAAAAAAAAAAAAAAAAAACCCAAAAACGATTAAAAAAACAAAAGCAAAAACAAAAAACGAAAAAAACAAACAAAAAAAAAAACAAAAAAACAACAAACAAGGACAAAAAAACAAAAAAACAAAAAAACAAAAACAAAAACAAAAAAAAAAACAAAAAAAAAAAAAAAAAAAAACAATAAAAAAAAAAGAACAAAAGCAAACAAACAAAACAAAACAAAAATCCCCCCCCCCCCCCCCAAAGAAAAATCCTTCAGACCCACTTGGCCAATTTCTTTGGAATTACACAGAGACACTTCAGTATACCTTTATATCTTGTTCTACAGATGGCGCTGCGATTTCAGCTATTTGTCATGACTTTTTTGTGTGCTTTTGTAATTTTCGATTTCGTCTCCTGAACTACGAGCTCGATTTTCTCCAACATCGATGAAATGTATCTTGACTCAATCTCCATTGCTCTAGATAGGTGTACCTGCATTTGCTGATTAATATCGACGTTTTGAACATGAAGTGATGATTGGCAAGAGTACATGTTCGCGTGGGAACTGTAAAGCTACCAGGGTACATGCATTCAGGTACAGGTAATTCCCCCCCCCCCCGACCTGTGAGTAAAATCAGTTTCGGACTTTGGATGTAATTTGGGTGAGTCTCTACCAACTGTCTTCATATGGTCACGCCCAAACAAAACAAAACATCCCCGGAAACATGCAAACACCCCCCCCCCCCCCAAAAAAAAGAAACCCCGAAACAAAACAAACCAAAAATCAAATTGACAACCAGTTGGCATATCAGCTTCAGAGGTATTAGGGGTATTCCGCAGGTAAATATGTCAATATGTTTTGCTGCCCGAAATACCCTGGTGTTTGTGTACCTCTTATATTTGTCCCTTGACTCAGTTAAATATTTAACCAAACATTCCACATGGTAAATAATACAAAAAAAACAAAAACAAAAAACAAAAAAAACAACAACATGAAAATCATAATGGAATAAGATTTAAAACTATGAACACATACACCTACTAACAATTGCAAGACATAGAATAAAATGCAAAATTATGTTTCGTGCATATTAGAATATGCAGAATAAGTTGAAACTTCCAGTCCACAGATTCCATATCTAACAGGTAGACCAGGTTGTCTTGTTCTTTATGTTCTCAACAAGCCGAAAAACGGGCAGTGTTATTGTGAGCCCAGCCAGACACATTGGGGCATTCCATATTGTCGTTCATGTAAAGACCCAAATACCTTGCTATAGTATCTTACCTGGGTTTAAGTTGTCCTATCTTAGGTATTGTGTGACTTGTATTGTCATGAGGTAGTTGTCTTTCTTTCCTCAAGACGTAATAGAACCGGTCCATGATCTCTTTCCCAAGTATAAAAGTGCCATATGTGGTGTAATTTGGTTCAAATATACTGTTCAACTAACCATAGGACCTTAAATTTAAACAGACATAAAAAATGTTGACACCATCAGAAGCACAAAAGGCCAATCCAAATGTTGAGGGGACCACCAGATGTATTTTAGTCAAAAATAATTGCAGGATACTTGTGGCATCGGCCAGTTAACTTATAATCATTTGTCTATTCTTACACTCCATATTCCAAGTAGGCCATTGTACGACCTTTCTTCTGATGGTGAATGTTAAATTATCACTCATATCAGTTTGCCTGCAAACATTTAGGATAACAAATAATTTTACAATACCTGTTTGACCCAATATGAATTGCTGTCATGACAATGTTCAGATCTGGCAAATGTTAGCTAACCTTTTTGCCCTTGTCAAAGCCACATGCAGCTTTTGTCGCATTGTAACATTTGTTTCGTGCATGGGAGCTGTTGCCGCACTCATAGGTAGTCGTACTTTATTGGCTTTCATCAATTAATAGCTTGTTGTGAAGTGAAGTAATGTTTTGTGCAGTGCCCCCTCTGTTAGTGCTAATCTATTACAAACAAAAAGGCTAATGAGTTGTGTACCTGAAATCTACATGGGCTTGCCTTTAAAGGATCTCACTAAATTTGATCTGGTCTCATACCTTGGCAAAAATTATAACTCTTACATTTGATTGTTTCGACTATTCATACCGCATTCGAGTCTGTTATATGCTGACACTCTCAAAGGCATGTTTATGTGTTTATTTTACGCATTACTACTTTCAAACTCATGATTTTATATTAATGTAACATATTTCTACACTCAGACTCATGATTATGTTTTTCATGATACTTCATATTCGAAGGTCTAATGCGATCTTTTCCAAATAATGCTGCTTGATTTTGAATCATATCAAATAGTTTTAGACTAAACATGTTTATTTAACCTGGATCATCTAATTGTACAGACACAGAGAAACACACAATAATATGCACAGAATACACAGGAGTAGACTCGCAGTACAATACATTTCAAAGGAAAAATTAATGTTCAATGTAACAATATGATGTTACTCATCTAGTACCAGCTCAAGATATAAACCGTTTGGTATCAGTTTTGAACAGCACAAAAAATATCTGAATTTTTTACCGGCGAAAAGAATATCATTACCATGTGTGAAATATATGCGAGCCACCTCATACTGAACAGATTCGAATGCCTTTATAAGATCCATTATGCAATTATCGAATATAAGGCATCCAAATTCCAAAAAAGGATGCATCGTGGCTTTGTATTGTGTAACTTGAGTGTTACGCGATAATTTATATTTAAATTATGAAGTTAGGTGTTCCCTCTCTGTGTCAGTGATTTTCGTAATGTGAGCATTCCATTTCAAATTAGAAACAAAAACGAGAGAGAGAGAGAGAGAGAGAGAGAGAGAGAGAGAGAGAGAGAGAGAGAGAGAGAGAGAGAGAGAGAGAGAGAGAGAGAGAGAGAGAGAGAGAGAGAGAGAGAGAGAGAGAGAGAGAGAGAGAGAGAGAGAGAGAGAGAGAGAGAGCCAAACATTTAGCTGCATTAAACGTAACTTTTCACTGTTTGCCCTAAACAATGATTCGGCCAAGGTCAATATTTATGCTTCTACCAGAAGTGAATGGATCATATATGATCTCCGGTATGCTGGTGTCATCAGCAAACAGTTAAATGTCGCAACAACCCAATGTGTAATACATGTATATCATTTATGAAAACTGGGAACAGCGGGGAGCCCAGGATACAGCACTCCAGCATCAATGGGAAGCATAAAGGATGTTTGGTCTTGGATCGTTACACATTAATGACGATGATTAGATAGATAACTGCTAATTAGTTTTAGGAAAATTTAGTTTAAACATATTTATTTTCACTGGATTACCCAATAGTACATGAAATATGACTAATCTAGGGGTTCTCCAGACACGGAGACGCACAAAATGATATATACAAGACGCATAGGACAATACAATGTACAAACATGTGACTATGTACTCTGGTAGACATGCTGTAATACAATTAAACAACAAAAACAATATCTAACATTCCAATCCAATTAAGAAAACATGCATATATACACGAATATGCTTAGTAGCAAGCTAATTCGTCCTCAGCACAGGGAGCGACTGAAGGGGAGGTTATAGCTTGCTGGGCGCGGCTGAAGCACCCTGGCTGCAAACTCACACTGCCACTGTGGAGCCGCCAGTGCGCCCAGTAGCTCGGGTGTTCCTTCCCGCCTTGTCATTGTCGACCCACCTGTGGAGACACGATAGAGGACATGGTACATACGTTGAACATACAAATACACTGCAATGGTATATGCTGGTTTCGGGATACATATATATAATAAGATACTACACGGTTACAATATAAATCGGCGTGTTTCAACAACAAAATTTTGCATTGCTCTGAAAATTACTGTATTGCATTCTTCTGAAAGTTCTTTACTCCCGAACAGTAAAATACTACATAGTCTGTCACTTGCAACATGCATTATAAGGTTTGGATTAACACCAGGGGCTAACAAAGGAGTGATGGTAAGCAGGAGCTTCTTTCTCTCCTGGACATATTTAGGGCAGTAGAGACAAAAATGTTTGAAATCCTCAGTTGGGTGGGAGCAGGCACAGGTTGGCTGTTGAATGATATTTACTTTATGGAGATCGGAATTAAGTCTAGAGAATCCTAATCGTAACTGGGTATGACAGATGTTAGCAAATCGCTGACCATGGGAGTAGAAATCTGGAGCAATGTCGGCCGCTAGCAGAGTGGCTTTGAGTTTCGACTTAAAGATTTGAAGGGAAAGGGAGTTACGGATATCAGTGGGGAGATTATTCCATAGTTTGGTGGCATCAGGGAGAAAGGAATTTTCAAACCGCTGGGTTCGGCATTTGATGGGGCGAAGGTTGCTGATAGGCCTATGGCGAAACGTATGACCAGCCATGGCGGGGTTGCGAGGTATAAGGTTGGATAGGTAGGAAGGAGTTAAGTTAAAATACATTTTGTAGAAAAGGATTAATTTGAAATATTTGCGTCTACTGGCTAGTGTGGGCCAACCAAGTTCGTCTAAGAGTTTGTTATGGGATGTGTGCCTTAATGCACCAGTGCATATTTTAGCTGCCTCGTACTGAATCGACTCAAGTAAATCACTCAGACCTTGCCCACAATTATCAAAGATAACACAACCATATTCAAGAATTGGCCGAACCATTGAGAAATATAATCTTTCCAGTGTTTTTCGGGATAACTTAAATTTGAATCTTCGAAGAAGTCCAATACGCTGGCTGGCTTTGTTTGTGATGCGTGTGATATGCGCACGCCAGGAAAGATTGTTGGCTAGAGTAATTCCAAGGTGAGTGTGGGTGTCTTCCTCTGGTATGACTGTACCACCTAGAAGGACAGGGGGATGATAAGGTTTATTGATTTTGGCCGAGAAAATAACTGAAATGGATTTTAAGGCATTAAAAACCATGCGCCATAATTTACCCCAGTGGTAAATAAATGAGAGATTTGTGTTCAAGTGGTGTGCCGAATCGGTAGGATTTTGAACTATCTCAAGTAGACTAGTGTCATCGGCGAAGATGCGGACATCACAGGTCAAGTCATCTACAATATCATTTATATAGACAAGAAACAATAAGGGACCCAGAATTGATCCCTGAGGTACGCCGGCCTGAACAGGAAGCCAAGAGGAGGTACGCCCGTGGATAATAACACGTTGAAAGCGGTTTGACAGGTAACAGTTTATCCACATAAGAAGTCCTTCAGATAACCCCAGTTGTCGTAGTTTGAAGAGGAGGCCTACATGCCACACTTTGTCAAAGGCTTTCGTGATATCTAAGAATACCATTCTGGCCTCCTTGGAATTTTCAAGCCCATTGTAGATATTGTGGAGAATACTTATTAGTTGGTTGGTAGTTGAATCATTAGCTTTAAACCCAGAGTTCTTATCAGTTAGTAGGTTGTTGCCTATTAGATATTCATAAAGAAAATTAAAGACCAGTCGCTCGAAAACTTTCGATACGTTGCACAGCAGTGAAATTGGACGATAGTTACTCTTGATTTGTTTATTCGATTTTTTAAACACAGGGCAGATATTAGAGCGTTTCCAAGAGTCGGGAAATTGAGAGACACTGAGAGACAGGTTGAAAATTTTTGTTAAGGGCTTGGAGATCGAGTCAGCAGTATTTTTTAGGAGAGTGTTGCCAATATTGTCGGGTCCTGAGGCAGAAGTTAATCTCAAGGAGAGCAAAACTTTCCTGACACTTTCTTCATTGAGCGTGAAATCACTCATGCGTGCCTCAGTACGATAGGTAAAGTTTGGCAGGGGAGGTGCATCATTATCGGCATGGGTAACGCATTGACTAGCGAAGTAAGTATTAAATACTTCACACTTTTCGGTGATGCTAGAGATAATTCTACTGTCTTCAACAATAGGAGGTATGTCTTCATGGATTTTGCAACCTAGTAAGGACTTAGATAAGTTCCACCATTGTTTGGGATTCATATCATCTTTATCTAATTGTGTACGTAATTTAGAAAAGTAGGAGTTTATTGACACTTTTATTGCATTGACAACCTTATTGCGTCGCTTTTTGTAAAACTGGTAAAACCTGTCAATGTTGGCACAGACTTCAAGAGTGAAAGGGCGAGGAGTTTGAGTTAATTTCTTAAAACGTTTCCATGCACGATTACGCTGACGCATAAGTTTTTTAATTTCAGCTGTTATCCAAGGTTTATCCTTTGGTCGTATGGTAACTTCTTTGTATGGGATAAACTCTTTGGCAGTTTTTAGGAAGAGGTCAGACCAGTAGGATACCACGTCATCAATGGAATCGAAGACGTTGAAGGCAGTGTTCCAGGGAGCAGAAGATAGGGTATTATTAAGACCTCGAAAATCAGCTTTTTTGAAATTCCAAACACCTCTTTTAAACGAACGGTCTCTGTGGTAGGAGAGTGAAAAGGAGCAGAAAATAACCGAGTGATCAGAGTTAGAAATAGGAGCTAAGACTCCACTGTCCAGGATAAGTCCAGGCGAGTCAGTGATCAGAAGGTCCAACAGACTAGTTGAGTATTCGTTTATTCTGGTAGGTTCGTCTATTATCTGAAAAAGATTTAATTGAGCTACGAGATTGAAGAGAGACATGCCAAGTTCACTATTTTGATGAGTGGAGTTCCAGTCAACACACCTGTCATTGAAGTCACCTGTGAGTATCAATATATGCGGGTTACTTTCGATGGCGGATGAGATGGAATTAAACAGAGACTCAAGAAAAGTATCACGTATCTCTGCTGGTTGACCGGGAGGTCGATAGTAATTACCTATCAGAACTGGCCCACGTTGGGTCGAGATTTCCACCCAGATACATTCACAGTTTGGACCTTCGAGATCGAGACGCCGTGTACTAGGTAAGCATGTATGTATGTAAGTTAAGAGGCCGCCTCCTCTCCCGGTTGGGCGGTCTCTTCTGAAGGGAGGTTGAAAATTATCAATATGAAGGAGTTGGTCCGGATAACTCTCATCTAGCCAAGTTTCAGAAATAGTAATTATATTAAAGTTTTCAGTTTGAGCGAGGCATTGTATTTCATCAATTTTCCCATCGCTTTTGATGCTGCGAACGTTACAATGACATAACTTCAATTGATTGACATTATAAGTATCACTAGGGCCTGGGTTGGGATGAACGTCAGTGGATAAGGCAAAGTTTTTGTATAGTACGTATAAGATGTGTCGTGAGCACAAGAACCCACAAAAGATGAAGTTTGCAAGTAGCATTACCATAATACAGTAGGAATTGGTGATCTGATTGCTTACTGAGGGACAAGCAAAGTAAACAGAATGCGTTTTATACGAGACAGAACGAGTTATAAAGAGGCCAATGGCCACTCTGTATTGTTCGGTGCTACAACTCATGGAGACAATAGTATAATGAATATCCGTCCTGCAAACACCCGGTATAATACAATAAGATAATGAACCTCAAACGGAGCGCTGATGTAAACCCAGCGGCTTGTGTGTTGCTTGCACTATGGTCAGACCAATCAGATACTAGTTGACCTTGGTACCATACCGTTACCATGTAATCAAGTTTCAATGGAAATATCATATAAAGTGACATAGTCATAATAATAAACATACATGTGTAGGACAGACCAAAAACAGATGTGTTCGGCCAGAAAAGCCCCTCAATTTAAAGCTGCCTAAATTTGCAAAGTAGACTTTCATGTCCAATGCGTCAAACGCTTTGCTGATATCAAGGATCATCATTCTGGCTTATCTTTGCAGTTCGACACCACTATATATGTCATGTCATGAAGAATTCCAAGAAGTTGATTTATCCTTGAATCTTTTGGCCGAAACCCTACTTTTTAGACATCACAAGTTCATAACGTATGAAATACTCATATAAGACGACACAGATTAAGCATAAAAAAACTTAAGAAACGTTGCCTGTCGTTTTTTTTTTAAACAAAGGACACATATTTGACTTTTTCCACATGCATGAAAGTATAAACCTCATTGAACTGCGGAGGGCATTAACAGCAAAGGTACGTTTGCGTTTGTAAAAAAATTGTACAGTCGTTCCAGCTTAAAAGAACATTCCCGCCGTGAAAAGCTTCACAAATTCGTGAAATTTGTACTAAATAAAACTTTATCGCGAAATGTTATGATCAAGTTTTGCGATATACCGCTGGATTTTGCCTCCCAAACAGCGCACTCCGAGTTAAAATTCACATTTCAGGTTTAGCGCCATGCTTCTTTTTTCATGCCTCCAATCACACTGAATGGGCTGTAAATGGAGAGTTACGTTTCAGCTTGTGACGTCAGTGCAGACAACTCATTCTGAGCGCATACTGTGTCATGCACTGGTAGCCCTGTATTTTTGTCGTTGCAACGCTCGAGTGACAGGTGATTGTTTACCTTGTGGGGACCATACCCAAGCTTCAAAGCATGCCTCAATGCTCTGCTTACATGATTGATATACTTTATTTCTTTAAAGAGGATTAGAAAAGTAGCCAAAGGCTAATACAAATTCTTCTCCTCGTGTAAATACAAAATATATACAAATATAACCGTACATAGAGTAACATAAAGAGAAAAAAAAGTGTAAAAGACAATAAGATACAACATAAAATGACAAAATACACAGTTATACGTAACACATGGGATCACAATATAATACAAGATCGCAAACTGCCATAATACTGGAAAGTCGGACACATAGGACAGAAAAAAAAATTTGATAAGCGACAAATAATTGAACATATTTGGGTATATTTATATATATATACAATGGATACTAATGTGCATACGCCACAGATGACGACTGAAGGGGAGGTACCAGTTCGACTAAAGAACTAGGGTTACTGTTTGGCGCGGCCGAAGCACGATGGCGGCATGCCCACACTGCCACTGTAGAGCCACCATTGCGCCCCACAGCTCGGGTGTTCTTTCCCCGCCTTGTCATTGTCAGCCACCTGCAGCGTGCTTATACTATTTGTAATATAAAGGACTAATTAACTGATTTATACATGAGCATACTTATGACATAATTTTATGGTCTACAATAAATAAATAAATACAATGTGACTAACCAGTGTCATCAGTGTCACCTCCCCTTAAGAACTTTTTGAATCTTAAAGTGCTCATTATGTATTGACCTGACGCATCCATTAAAGAACAGTTACTGAGGAATGTAGCAGATGGGGTACCGAATAGAAGTCAATTGATTTTCTCGGTTTGACGTAAAGTTTCGAAAATAATACCTGTGTTGCCAGTGGCAAGAATTTCAGAGACCCTCGTCAGAAGAACTTGTCTATGAGTGTTGTAAACTGGACACTGCAGCATATAATGAATAATAGTTTCGGCCCGAAAGCCACAAGAGCAAGCTGGAGAGTCACATAGGTTTCATGAATAAAGATGAGCATTAAGAGCACTGAAGTCAACTTTCAGACGATTTAACAAAATATTGAGCTTCCGAGGTCCGTGTCTTAGGTGAGCGAGTCTGGATGGAAAATATATGACTTAAACTGATGTTTTAAAAGTATTTAAAGATGGAGCATTCCTTTCTGGAAGTGGAAGTGTATTCCACAGGCGAGTGGTTGATGGAAAGAAAGAATTCTTAAATCTCAATTTACGCAAGTGCACTAATGTGCGATCATTAATGTTTCTGAGCGGGTAATTAACCCTATCTGCGATATGAACAGGAATTAAGTCTTGAAGGTATTGAGGGCATGTGCCAGTAACAATTTTATAATACATAACAAGCTTGATACATTTCCGTCTATCTTCCAGAGTCGCCCACCCCAAACAATTTGCTATTTTGACTTGACTAGATGTTTTCATCGCATCAGATACATACAAAGATGCTTTGTATTGGACAAACTCTATTTGTTTCGAACCTTTCTGTGAGCAATTGTCAAAAATAAGTACAGCATATTCAAGGATGGGCCGAATAAATGACGTATACATACTTTCTAATGCATTGCATGGTAATAAGGAAGAACAATATCATGCAACCCAAACGTGATGATACATTGCTGCAAATATAATTAATGTGACTGTCCCAGGATAAGTTTGCAGAGAGAATTACACCAAGATGTTTGTGCTCATGAACACGTTTTGCAGGTTCGTTCAAAAATATCAACGGGTCATGAGCTGTTTTTTTGTTTTTTTTTTAAACAGAGACAATCATTATGTCTGTGTGCCAACACAGACATACTGCTTTTCTAGGGATTCTTTATTTCTTTCTTTCCTTTCTTCTTTCTTTCTTTCTTTCTTTCTTTCTTTCTTTCTTTCTTTCTTTCTTTCTTTCTTTCTTTCTTTCTTTCTTTCTTTCTTTCTTTCTTCTTTCTTTCTTTCTTTCTTTCTTTCTTTACAGGCAAATTTATCCGACATTTCATTTGAAAAGTATTACACGCAGAAACTCCAAACTTGGCACAATTATACTTCTATGGGTGAAGTCTGGCCTTTTTATAATGAGAGGTCATGCTTTTGAAAATTATGCAAATGAGGGCTAATTAAAGTTTTAAATCTTCAATGTCTTATGTACTATAGTAGATGTGGTTCCGAGTGTATAGGAATTCGATCATAGCCAGGTAAAGGTCATCTCAAAGGTCAAGGTCATGTCAAGGTCAAAGGTCATGTCAAGGTCAAAGGTTAATTTCAAGCCAAAATGTCATTTTTGAGGTCAAGGTTCACTTCAGGTAGAGGTCATCTCAAGGTCAAAGATCATTTCAAGGTTAGAGGCCACTTTTGATGGTTGCGTTCTTCTTGCCACAACTTGGTCAATTTTTATCCAATTTTGATCATGTTGGGCTCAAACTGTAGCTATTGTACACTGCACATTTTTGAAACTTACATGTGACCTCTAAAGGTCAAAGGTCAAGGTCATTTCGACCTTTGAATGTTTCGTCCAGCCATAACTTGGACAATTTCCATCCAATTCTAATCATGTTAGACTCAAATTGTAGGTATTGCAACACTGTACGTTTTTATAAGAACATATAACCTCAATAGGGCAAAGGTCAAGGTCATTTGACCCTTTGAAAGTTTCATCTTGTCAAAACTTGGTCAATTTTCATCCGATTTGGTTCATGTTGGGCTTAAAATTGTGGGTATTGTAACACTATGCAATTTACATGTGACCTGTAAAGGTCAAAGGTCAAGGTCATTTGGACTTTGAAATTTGCATCCAGGCATAGGCGTAAAGTGATGTGAAGTACCAAAGGATAAAAGTTGTAGCATTTAATATTTACAACTTTTGAAGGCACACAGACAGATTTGCTTTGAAGCAAATCTTCTTTTCTAGTTTCTTCTGTATTACTTGGGTAAAAACAGCTTTCCATTTCTTACCCAATTCTTTTACAACAGATAAGTTTTCGTTCAGACTGACAGTCTTTTCTTCAGATGTGTTAACAATTTCATATAAAGTTGTGTCATCAGCAAATAGATAAGCTTTACAAGTTAAATCATCGACGAGATCGTTTATAAAAACAAGAAACAGCAACGGCCCGAGAACATTTCCTTGAGGGACACCAGATTATATTGTTACCCAGTTGGAGGAACAACCTTCAAGTACTACCCTTTGCTTCCTGAACCTTAAATATGATTTAACCCATGACAAAAAAGGGCCGCGGACTCCAAATTCACGTAATTTATGTAGTAGACCACGATGCCACACACGGTCAAAGGCTTTTGATACATCCAGAAAGACCATCCTTACTTCTTTACCTTGATCAATAGCTTTGCATAATTCGTGGACTATGATAATCAGTTGATATACAGTCGAATCTATTTTTTTTAACCCTGAATTACAGGGAGTCAACAGATCTTTAGAAGAAAGAAAGTTGTATAACCTTTTAAATATGCAGTTCTCAAATACTTTCGCAGTGTTGCCAACCTGGTGAATGTATATTTTCGGGAGATTATGAACTGACGAGCGGCGTTAAGCAGCGGAGCCTTCTTAGGAGCGAAAAAAACAAAACAAATAGACATCAAAATATGCATTTTTGTGGCATTTAAGGGTACTTGGATTAAAGTTTCAGTATGCCGCGAGATGCACAGCAGCTTAATTTGCCTTTAGCCCCAAGGGACCTCCCCATGCTCTGTAAGCTTGCAGCCGTAAGCTTACAGAGCGTGGGGAGGTCCCTTGGGGCTAAATTTGCCTTTAAAATGTCACAATGTGAAGCATATTTGTTAAAAAATTACCATATTATGTTTCTAGAATGCCATTTGTGGTGATTTTCGTGAGATTCTTGGATTAATTCGGGAGTCGGGAGAGTAGACAGCATATGCCTAAATTCTTGGGAGACTCCCGGATAATTCGGGAGGGTTGGCAACACTGCTTTCGACATTGGACACAGAGGAGACACAAGTCTATAGTTTTTTGAGCAATGGGTGTCCAAGCAGCTCAGCAAACCACTTGTAAGACATATGGTGAAGCAAAGTTGAAATGAAATGATTGAGTTACCAGTATTAGTGGTGACTAAAGTTGCATAACGTTGCATGGAGTTGAAGTGAATATGACTAGCACATTACTATTTATGAGGGCGACATGTGTGACCAAAGAATGTTCTGAGATGGAAGCATAACTCTGTCATGAATTTGCTAAGAAGCCGCCGTCATTGTTCTGGCAGCCACCCTCAAGTCAAAAGTGAGTATGCATATACAAATTCCCAATGGTGCTCATTTCATACTTGATGGGGCCGCCTCCTCCATACTTTGCCCTAGCCTGTTAATGCCACATATGACAATGTTTGTGACCATTATGTGTCATGTGTATTGGCGTATTATTGGCAAGAGGCTACTGTGGTATTTTTACGGATATGAAAATAATTCCTCAACAAAAGCAGCTGAACAACAGCACTGTGCACAGCAAAAAAACATTGGCTGATATCCTATTTGAGTTCAAAATGAAAGCCAATGTACGCAAGAAGGCTTTTCTGGCCAATGCCAAGATCAAAGCCTGTCTGATAGACAAACTGTTTCAAAAATTTGAAAACAAAGGTCTAAACGTAATGGAGAGCACTGCAGATGCAGACTGGCTAATCCCATCATCTGCGATGCACACTGCTCAAATGTAACGGGTACCTGTTGTTGTAGTAGGCACTAATACTGATTTATTGGCCATGATGATTGCCCAGTCCAGCCCAAAAATGGAACTGTATATGCTTTTTGGTTGGAACCCCTTGCAAATGTACAACATTGCTGAAATTCAGACAGCCGTTCATGACATAAAGTGTCAGATAATGTTTGCACATGCAATCACAGGCTGTGACACTGTATCAGCTTTCTACAATCAGGATAGGAAAAAGCCCTTGCTCTGTTAGCCAATCGTGACAGCCGGGGTTGCCTAAATGCCTTCTCTCCGCCAAAAAGTACACATGATCAAATTGCATATGCTGGTGAGCTGTTTTTACTTATATGGAGCTGTCAAATATTGCACAGTCGAACGGTTCCAGCCAAAGTAAGAGCGACTATATATCCTTTGGTTCCGAGGCCAGAATGAGACAAAAGAAAAAAGTGAAGTAAAAAACACGAACTGCTGTACATAACTCGGTATGGACATAAATATCGGACGGAAACGGAATAGACTATTATATATACTATTTGCTCAAATATTTAACTTCAATATTTGACAGGAGCTACTCAAGCAAAGTCCCTGGACAATTAACGGTACACAATGTATTTCCGATCTGTTCATAGGTCTTCTTTATCTTCAACTTTCAAGGTAGAATCTCTCCCACCCACATGCTCAGCTACAAAATTCCATAGTTTCCGTGCATACCATATGGTACAGCCATGGTAAGGAAATGAGCTGCCTCCAACAGACTGGGGTTGGCAACACAGGGAGGGATTACTGGTTCCAGTTGAAAGTGACAAGCCTGTTGCTCCCATGAAAGTATTAAAGATGGTGTCTTGTGGCTGCAAGGCAGGGTGTGGAAGATCATGTGGATGTGCCAAGCCTGGCTTGGAGTGTTCTCATCTGTGCGCTGTTTCCGGCGGTTATACTTGTAAAAATTCTCACCAAGTTGACATGCAGAATGAATAAAATGGAAACTGTCATAAATTGAGTGATATTTCATGAAAGCACTAGTGTAATAAATTGCAATAAAGCATGTTTCAGGCTCTGTGAAACATACAATACATGGCATGGACGTGCACACAGGTACAACTGCACCAGCAAACCTAGATCCTGGTGTTTGCAAGTTATTCACATGTTAGGCAGGGTGTTTTTACCCCTTTATTTCATTTGTAAAAACGCTTACACAGTATTCATATCATAATCTCGTTCTGTCCAGAACATTTGCGCTTTCAATTCATTTTTGAAAAGTGACTGCCACTTCATGTCCTTTGCCATACAAGCTACCCAAAGTAATTGGTGGAAAGTGCTGTGAAATGGGCACTCATACAGCCAAAATGGATCCTTAGTTTCCCAAGATATGTCAATAAATATTCGAAATGACACAAAGTGCCCTTTTCTTGCAAAATTATAATTGGCACACAGAGAGTCTGTCTGTGGTAGATTATGGTGGTAGCCATCTTAAGTTTTTGCCAATTAGTTCCGCCCTCATTGATTTTCTGTGCCTTTAATTGATTCATTGTATAGTTAAGCATGGAATAAGAGGCAAGAGAAAAAGTTTTAAAGTCTCTGGGCGAGATGTAATGATGATTTTCAATTACATCAATTTTTTGGTTGTTGCTCCGGCAGCCATCTTGAATTTTGGAAATGCCTCAACTTAGTGAACTTTGCATGGGGGTTATCAGGAAGGGTTTTTGCACCTATCCTGAAAAAAAATCAGCTTTCCACTAATTTTTTCTACCTTTTGTCTAATGCTACTGGCCTAATAACTGCTGTTTCTTATGGTGCTCGTGGTAGCTAAATGGTCTTATTCACTAATTATTTTACAGAAACAAAATCCACACATCCTGCCTCAACAACCTGGGGACAATGATAAATTAATATTCATAAGATTCATTTGTTTACAATAACCAGGCAGACATTTTCGTCACGGAATAACTATCTTAGTTTTTGTCCTATAGACAATAAAATTATAATGTGCAGGCATGATACAAATTTGAATAACAACATCTATTAAATGTAAATGTATATCTTTCAGATTACTAGCTGCACTTGTCTCGTGAAGAGAAACAGTAGTTATGAACACGAAAACCTGAGTGATTTATTTTCACCATCGCAACATTGGGTAAGGTTCCATATGATTACTCATTGATGTAACAATTAATTTAAAAGTGTGTAGTCCTTATAGTAAGAGTTTTTGAATGGCTACGAGTTGGATTATAACCATATGAAAAATGTAGATATTTATTGAAAGAATACACGTCCCACAAAAGCCTTAAGTGCATGCATGCGAGATACTTATTTCATTTAATGTATTTTTCGAGCAATAAACGTGAATAAATATTAAACTTTTTAAATTTTTGCTTGTTGCAGATTTTGTGGAGGTGATGCACAGAATCGAGACAGGCCCAAATACCGCACGAAAAGGTTCTAGAGGGACATTCATATTAACAAAAAAAAAAACCAAAAAAACAAACAAACAAGAAAAATAACAAAAACAAAAACAATACAAAACAAAACAAAAAAACAAAAAAAACCCAAACAAATAACCAAACCAAACCCCCCCAAAAAAACAACAAAAAAAAAAAAAAACCTCCTAAATTGTAAAAAAAAATACAAAAATCAATGGAGCGTGGCTTTGTCTAGCCTTACTACAGAAACATTATCACCCAAGTTTAAGTTGAATCTGGCTGATGCTTTTTGAGAAGAAGTCGAAATGTGAATTGTGAACGGACTATGGAGGACTGATCATCCTTTGAGCTCAGCTAACCTAAACACTGAGATTTAAAAACACGAAATACATAGTGTGTAGATATTTTGGATGCATTAACTGAATAAATGCCACAGTACGAGACATGCATCTTAATTTCCCACCAAAAAGCACGGGGCTCACGCATTTCAATCACGGAGGACACATGGGCATATTACTGTCACACACAGGGCAAGATACCCCTTTCTGACAAAATTAGAGTCTTTAGAGAAATTTAAGTTTACAAATACCACAGAAATATTCACTTAGTGCTTCCTACATTGGTTACAAGAATAAATTTTTGTCTGTCTGTACTACGAATTCTTATTTCCAAAATATTACTAATATCCCGTTTCCCCACACAGGCAGCGGCCCGTATCCTGCAGGCGAGACTTCCATTGCTAACACAACCAGGTATGCAGTTGTGGCGGGAAATTAATATGCATTCCTCGTCTTGTAAATGTACAAGAGGACTACCTATGTAGACTGGTGTGCCTGTTCGCCAATTTTATTTACATTAAAATATGTGTAACTGCGACATGCAGCAGAAGCAACCAATTAAGTTTAGATTTGGCATGAAGTAAACATCATTGAACGACTCCATTATATGGAATAAAACGACAAGGAAAGTAAGCCCATGGTAGGGCCACACAAGAAATGTATGACTGATATAACATAGTTGATCCACACTTGATTGCAATGATTTATAAGAGTGTGCCGTCCAATGCTAGTATAATAAAATATTTAGATAGAGCAGCTGAGGTATATACTCATGTCCCCCAGCCCCCCCCCCCCAAAAAAAAACCAAAACAAAACAAAACAAAACAAAACGGCACCCTCATTAGTTACACATGAACTGCTCTAAATATTTGTTTGTGTGTGAAATGTGAGTGTCACAACCACTCACATGGACTGTTATGTAACATAGACAGGACAGCGAAGAGTACGCCTGAGCGGTCATACAAAAACAAAATGCCCCGGAAATGAGATAACCCCGGGAAGATAGCAGCCACAATTATAAGGTGCCGCTGGCAACACAGGATCGATGTGAATCCATAATGTCACGGCATACGGGTTAGGGCCATCTCAGCTCTCTGAATTCAATAGAGTTCAACAGAGACGGCATCATTGGTGTTTTGGAGGCTGGTCAGGTTCTGAGGATTCACGTGGTGGGATCAATTTCAGCAAACAGAGAGGGTGCAAGAGGAAAGCTTGATCTTGAAGAAAAAGACTTTCAGATGAGAGGGACGTCCGTTACGTGGTGCAATATTAGGTGGGTCTCCGATTCCTGAGGCAGACAGTCATACACATCTCGGTATCACATTGAGTCGTAACTTATCTCGGGGTGTCCATGCCACGCGGATTACCAATAAAGCATGTCAAAGAATTTCCTTACTTCGGAGATTAAAGTATAAACTATCACGCAAATCCTTAGTCAAACTGCACTGTACTATGATCCGTCCATTTCTTGAGTGCGGTTGTGTATTGTTCGACAACTGTGGTAAGGTGCTGTCTGATCGGTTGGAGTCGATTCAGTGGGACGCCGCCAAAATTTATGCTGGTGCATTGAAACAAACGTAACATGTTAAGTTTCTTCGTGAACTCGGATGGTCAACTCTTGCAGACAGACGTAAATACTTCAAGCTTGTCCTCTTTTATAAAATGTACCACAATCTGACTCCTTCCTATGTATCTAATCTAGTACCCCGTCCTCCCGTTGGTCGAGCTCTCCGACATTCCATGTTAGTACGTTCTATTAGGTGTAGAACATCGCATCTATGTAACTCTTTTCTCCCAGACGCTATCAAACAGCGGAATAACCTCCCTTCTGACATTAGAAGTTCACTTTCCCAACAAATATTCAAGTCAAAGCTTAAAACTACTCTCTTAGCCAGAGACAATGTTCCTGAGTTCTACTTCCATGGTGACAGATTTGTTAATATTTGTCACACACAAATACGACTAGGATACTCCAGATGATACCGTCACCTCCACAAAGTTAACATCTTCCGTGACCCATCCTGTGCATGTTCTTATTCCACTGAAGACGTTAAGTTTTCTTCTCTTCTGTCCCAACTACATCGTTCAGAGAAACAAACTGTTATTCCTTTGACTGCTCCGGGGGTTAGTCCCCATCTTATAATCCATATTGGTAGTGAAAGGCTAGTTAAAATATTTCTCCGTGGCAGTAACGAGCTTTCTAATTTCCTAAATTTTCAGATCTGTGATGCACTTCAGCTGTACATCATTGAAATCAGGCGCTTTAACGGCTAAATGTTTCAGTCATTGTGATGATCTGAGGTTTGGACAATGAAAATTTATTTGTATCGTACGTTTTTTTCCTGATAGGGCAAGTATTGAACTCAACTTACTACTGGCTTAAATTGTATCTTACATGTAGCCGAATTTTGATGTTTGTATTGAGTTTCTCGCTGATATTATACATTGGTAACGACTGTATTGCCCTGTGTGTCTTGTAAATACTTACTGTGTGTCTCCATGTTCTGGAGAACCCATGTATTGGTCATCTCGATGTACTATAGGGCTATCCAGATTAAATAAATACGTTTAAACTAAACAATACACGATGAGACACAGATTCCTTTTGGCGGATATGTTTCAGCTTGGGAGGGGGGCGGCCGTCATTACCTACGCCTACCAAGCATGAAACATTGCAGCACTGCAGCATTGCGGCATACAATCAACAGGAGATTGGTTTCGGCCAAACTAAGAAATTACAGTGAGACGCTCTGTGGCCAAACTAAGGTTATACCGCTCTCATGTACATGTATCTCCTCACCGCGCTTTGGGCGAGTAATATCTATGATTTGTCTTTTTTAAATAAAACAACTGTACTTTTTGAGCCCGCCATCAAATATATACCTTTGTATTTTATATGATCGGATGGGTCTAATAATTACTGCTTTGCTAGGTATTGAAGTTTTTCTATGTTACTACTGGACTTATGTTATATTGATGAGACAACGAGTTACTAGTTTTATATTTCATAAAATTTTTACTGGCCTAAGAGTTATAATAACTGAATGCCATCAATGCGTGTGTGCAGGCATCCAGAACATTACCTTTTATGTTAGCTTATCTTTGATTGAAATGTTATGTTTACTCATCTGCATCAACGCAACTGGTAATTGTATATTGCCTGGTTATCACGATATAATACGCAAAGACCGCCCTAATGCGATAGGTGGCGGCGTTGGATTATTTACACCTCAAGCTGTTGCTCTATCTCGCCGTCTTGACCTGGAGGTGCCTAATATTGAACTTTTTGGACTGAGATTAGACGGCAGAACAATAAGTTTTTACTCGGCATAATATGCAGACCCCTAAAAACCGGTTTCTTTTTGGGACAAACTACAGGATAGTCTCGACCTGGCCAAAAAAAAAACTAGTTCAGAATATTATTTTAACTGGTGACATCCTACATGTAACTGGGACGATTGATTTCAATCTGATAACATTGACGACTGTTGTGAAAGTTTGAATAAATTATTTCTTCATATTACGCAACAAATGATCCCCGGTAAAACAATCACTGTATGTCCCTCTGATTAACCTAGGTACAATTCTCAGCTCCGATGTGAACAGCGGAAAGTCATGCAAGCACACAACAAGGCAAAGGACACAAAACATGATTTAAACTTTTTGCATGCCTATAACAATCTCTGAAATCAATACCAAGAAAATCTGAAACAGGCAGAAGAAAATTACCAGGAAAATCTTGGAGCCTGATTTAGAAATTCAAAAAGTGAAAACAAAGCATGGTGGCGAACTGTAAAATACTTTTGGAGCAGCAAACAATCTTCCCCTATTCCCTCTCCCTTACATGAAAATCACATCACAGACAACCTCTCCAAGGCCGAATTTTTATATATATATTTTTTTCTTAGTCAGAGCAACATTAATACCGCTAGTGCCCTCAGGCTTCCACCTGTCAATCTACCGAAAGCTTTGCTTGATTTTATCATGGATATTTTATCGAAATTAATCCGGACGACGTCTTGGATATATTAAAAAGCTTAGATGTCACAAAGGCCACCGGCCCCGACGGGATTAGCTCCAGGCGTGTAACAGAGGGTGCACCATCTTTCTGTAATTCCCTGGCCAAACTGTTTAATTTGTCCTTACGTCCTGAAACTTGCCGTCGCTAGTGGAAACAGACCAATGTCACTCCCCTTCATAAAAATGGCAAATCGAATCTTTGTAATATTTACCGACCCATTTCTCTATTGACTTGCGTCGGCAAGAAAAGGGAGAAAGCCATATTCAAACTCACTTTTAATTTCTTTAGAGAAAACTTGCTCTTGTCTGCAAATCAGTCAGTATTTGTTCCTGGTGACTCAACTGTAAACCAACTTTTATTATTCAATCATGAATTATGCTTAACTGTCGATCTTCAAAAAGAAGTTAGAATTGTCTTTCTCGACATAAACAAAGCTTTTGATCGTCTTTGGCATGAAGGTCTTACACATAAACTTGAACGTAGTGGGGTATCTAATTCCTTGTGAAATTGGTGCAGAAATTGTTTATACAATCTAAGCAGCGAGTAGTAATTAACGGTCAAACATAAAATTGGAGCACTGTTAGTGCTGGTGGGCCACAGGGCTCCGTGTTGGGACCACTCCTCTTCTTGATCTTCATCAATGATATTGTAGACATTGGCCATTCAAATATCAAACTCTTTGCTGACGATACATCATTATATTGTATTGTATTGTAAACATATTTATTTCTCAAACTGGATTGCCCAGTAGCCACGAGGTGGCTAATCGAGGGGTCTCCAGACATACAGACATACCAAGTCTATGTACGAAACGCACAGGACGATACACATAGTTTGTTTGCAAGCTGAATTCACTAAGCAGGTACCAATAGTTTAGAAAATACGGTAATAAGAACTATTTAACAAATCGTCTGCTCTGAGCAGTTGGACTGCAGCAAAAATAACGGTATTTAGATCGTCTGAAAGATAGACACTGCCGTATAACATAATTTCAATTAGTCCATTACTATCTAGGTTAAGTAATAAGTTCGGATGAGCGCCAGGTGCCAGTACGTTTGTAACAGACCTCAGCAGTTGTAGCCTGGGCAGAGTATGAAGAGGGCAGAACAATAGAAAGTGACTTGTATCCCCTTTAAAAATTGCAAGAGCAGGCTGCAGTAGGTACGATATTCATGTCAAATAAGTGAGAATTTAGTTAAGAACGCCCAAGACGAAGTTGCGTTTGGATAATATTTGCGTAGCGATCTCCAATCATGAAATATTTAGGTATCTCGTGGCAGAAATGCATGTGTTTACTCAATTTAGCTTTGAAAACTGCAAGAGAGGGGGACAATTTGACTTCGACCGGCAAGTCATTCCACAGGCTAATAGAAGAGGGCAAAAACGAATTAGAGTAACGGCTGGTCCTACACTGAATTAATCTAAGCTGATGAGAATTCCGAAGCAGACGGTTAGCTTGGGTTAGGACGTAGTCTGGAATTTAGTCATAAAGGTAGGTCGGGGTAAGTTTATTCAGTATCTTATAGTAAAGAGTTAGTTTGCTAAATTTCCGTGTAGCGGGTCCCAACCTATTTCTGCAAGTAGCCTATCGTTGGAGGTGAATTTCATGGCACCAGCACAAATTCTGGCTGCCTCATATTGTAAGCCTTCTAGAAGATTGGAAAGGTCTTGGCTGCAATTGTCAAAGAGAACAGACCCATATTCCAAAATTGGGCGGACCATGGGTAGGTATAGCTTTTCAAGGGTTTTTCTAGATAGTTTAAATTTAAGTCGTTTTAAGAGGGACAGACGTTTACTTGCTTTCGTGACCACGTTACTTATGTGGGAGTGCCACTTTAGGTCATGGGAAAGAGTAATGACTAAGTGGGTGTGGCTTGTGCCTTTGGGAATTGCTGAGTCACCAAGGTAGAGAGAAGGATGGTTTTCTTTATCTATTTTGCAAGAGAACAAAACCGACAGAGATTTGGTAGCGCTGAAAGTCATGCGCCACAACCGACCCCAAGTGGCTAAATGCCTGAGATCGGTGTTTATAAGATTTGCAGATGCTTCACGATCGTAAATTATTTCTAAGATACTGGTGTCATCAGCAAAGAGCCTGATATCACAAGAAATATTGTCAACAATGTCGTTTATATAGATTAAAAAGAGGAGGGGACCGAGGATAGACCCTTGCGGCACCCCGGCCTCTATAGGAAGCCATAAGAAGCTTTGACTGTGTATGGTAACCCTTTGTTGGCGATTGTGAAGATAGCTTTCAACCATCTGATTACAGGTGTAGTGATGCCAAGTTGACGCATTTTAAAGATAAGACCAAGGCGCCATACACGGTCAAATGCTTTACAAATATCCAAAAAGACCACCCTGGCTTCCTGGTTAAGTTCCAAACCATTATAGATTTTGTGTAGAATGCTAATTAGTTGGTTAATTGTGGAGTCATTGGAAACGAAGCGGAATTGCGCCTGGTCAAGAGGTTATTCGCCATTAAGAATTCGTAGAGTTTGTTGTATACCAGTCTTTCAAAGACCTTGGAAACGTTGCAAAGTAGGGATACTGGACGGTAATTTAATTTTAGTTGCATATCTGATTCTTGTGAACAGGACATATGTTTGATTTTTTCCACATCATAGGAAATTCACCCATAAACAGTGAAATGTTAAATAGTTTCGTCAATGACTTAGAAATGCTAGAACCAGTTTGTTTGAGTAAGAAATTGCTCAGGCCATCGGGACCTGTTGCAGAGCTGGTTCTAAGTGAGCTTAAAATCTTGTAGACATCGTTTTCATTTACTTCAAAAGATTCAAGTCAGGCGTCGGTCCGGTATTCGAAATCAGGTAAGGGGAGAGGGTCATCTTCATGAGGAGTTCTGCACTGACTGGCAAAGAATTCGTTGAAAACTTCAGCCTTCTCTGTATTGCTGGAAATGATACGGTCATTTTCAATAAGAGGAGGAATATTTGAGTGCAATTTGCACCCAAGAACAGACTTTGACAGGTTCCACCACTTCTTTACATTTATTTCGTTACTGTCCTGTTTCGCCCGAAGTTCCGAGAAATAGTCTCGGATGGCCTTCTTGTTAGCACAAACTGAGGTGTTACGGTACCTCTTGTAAAGCTGATAAAGTCTATCTGTGGCTGGAGATGGGTTACCATTGTCTTTCTTTGATGATCTTTTATATCTTTTCCAGGCGCGATTATGTTTCCGCATTAACAGTTTAGTATTACTATTGACCCAAGGTTTATCTTTTGGTCTAATAAGTACTTCTTTACAGGGGATAAATTCTTTGACAGTATCAAGAAAAAGTTGTGTCCAAGATTCAACGTAGTCATCTACTGAAGTGAACATATCAAAACCAACGTCCCAAGGAGCATTAGACAAGGCCTTATTAAGTCCATCAAAATTCCCTCTTTTATAGTCCCAAGTAGTTCTTTTAAAAGTTTTGTCATTGGGATACGAAATTGAGACAGTGCAAAAAAATAACGGAGTGATCACAATTAGCTAGAGGTGGTAGCACTCTACTATTGACAATAAATCCGGGTGAATCGGTTATAATTAGGTCCAGCAAACTGCTTGAAAAATTAGTCGAGCGGGTGGGTTCATTTATAATTTTGAATAAGTTATTACGTGCAACTATGTCGACTAGCCTCAAACCCAACTCACTGTCCGCGTGGTCAGTGTCCCATCGGGAGCACCGATCATTAAAGTTACCAGTAACTATCAAAATTCTAGGATTACTTTCCATGGCCCTTGTTATAGAGTCAGACAGATCATGCAGGAATGAGTCTCTTTCATTCGCTGATTGGCCAGGTTATATATTATATCTCTCTGTGGAAGCGCTCTCTTAGCTGCCAACACTCTTAATAAAGGTCTGTCTCATGAATTCGTGGTCCTCCAACTGGTTAGTGACTTCTAATATTGTCAAAATCAATGCCATGTTGATATCTCGAAAAATATACCGAGTTAATCACTCTCCTCTTGTTTTTTTAAAACAATCAGTTGCAAAATGTTAATCAGCATAAACACTTGCGGTATATGTTTGGTTCTGATCAACGATGGAAAGACCATATTGACCTGATCGAGGCAAGAGCCACCAAGCAGCTCAGCATCATGAAATCTTTACAATACTCTCTCGACAGGGCTACACTTGAAATAATTCATACTCCTTTATTCGTCCTTTAATGGAATATGCTAGTATAGTTTGGGATGGCTGGACACAGGCAGATACTAAACGACAGGGGAAAATGCAACTTGCTGAGGCCCGTGTCGTTTGTGGTGCAATGCGTACTACACCAAGTGATAAACTGTATGAGGAAACAGGTCTTTTAACCTTGGCTGAATGCAGATAAATCCATAAATTAATTCAAATGTATGAAATAACTCACAATTTAGTCCCTGATTATTTAAGTGCAGTGCAATTACGCCTAATCAGAATCCTAATAGATATAATACAAGACAGCCTTCCAATCTTCCTCATTTTAGCACCAGAACAGAACTATTTAACGAACCTTTTTACTCCAGTGCAACCACACTTTGGAATCTACTGCCTCTTAGCGTCCGAAATCAAAACACTCTAGGTTTCTTTAAAAATCATATTACAGTTAATATTCCCCGCCCAGTTAAACACGATAATTTATGTTATGTTGGAAAAAGATACGCTTCTATTCTCCATGCGAGATTATGAACGGGTCGCAACCATTTGAACGAACACCTCTATAATATTGGTGTAGTTGATTCTCCTGAATGTCATCGCCAACAAGGGTTGAATATGTATGGCACTATTTTTGTGTCTGTCCTACTTATGCAAATTAAGGGATCATTTGCATACTTCACTAACTGAGTGCGCACCCTTCAGCTTAGATTGCTCTACTTGGTGCTTCAATTTGCACTTTTAAAGTAACAAGAATATTTCTGGCAGTCCAAAAATTCATTATCAATACCAAACGTTTTCAGCTCAGAGCTGTTACATATTCAACTAAATCACATGAACTTATTCCTGCTTTTTGCGTTGTAATAAAGTTGACCACCGTGGTATATTATTGATTACTATAAATCATTACATGTATATATAAGCCCCACTATCTGTGTAGTGCAACTGCGGTGTACTCCTTAAATTCGTTTTACTTGTGGCAGTGCTCCAACACCGCTGTTGTCTTAGTGGAGTACTGCTGGAAGCTTTGTCTTGTTCCGTCTGTCCTGTGTTATGGTCTTTTTCTTTCTTTGCAAGAGGACTTAATATAGGGCCTGACCCTTCTCCCCAATTGTATTCTTTTTTAATGAAATGCTTTTTAACCAGACATACACAAACACGACGAGCAACCTATAGCGAGTAGAAATTCAATGCATTTAACTTAAGCGATACATATCGTTCATGTGTCATAAAACATACACGAAGAAAGTGCCAGCATAACATGGCGGCAAAATGCACTGACCAACAACATGAAAACAACATGAATAAATTTACATGGTGCTGAGGAACAGCATAAAAATGTCATACATACTAGTATTGAGCAATTTTTCTAGCGGTTGAATACACTGAAGAGGTAACTGTTGCAATGGTATTGCACTGGAGAAATGTTCTGAATTGGGACAGTGTAACCATGCGTACAAAATATTTTCTCTTTAAAATACACACAGACGGTCAAATAGGGTCAAATTGTATAATCACGCTACATGTAGGTGTATGTAAGAAATGGGCGTTTATCCTCAATTTAGTGCTGTATTACGGTGGTGATTATTCAGTGAATTTACTCAATATCCTTATTATTTACTCAGCGAGGAAGATCGTGCATGCAAGAAACTTGAAATTACACGGAAAAGGAAAAACCAACATGACGACAAATATGTAAGCAATGAAAAATAAACACAGTGTTCATACTATGTTTTGGACATACAGTTCAATGCATTTTTGCACTTTCATATGACTATAGTGGAGGTGGAGACCATGTAAGCATAAAATCCTCCTTTTTGTGTATTTTAACTACCAGACCAGCTGCCCTTTCTTGGCTCCACTCATTCAGTTCATGGATGTAAAGACGTCCGTCTTTATACCAACACGAGTGAATCCGTCCTTCTTTAAGTTTTCGCGAGGCCTCGGGCAATAAAAATAATAATGAACCTGTCTGTGTGTCAGGTCTTCATTGACAAAAATGTTGCTATTTATCTTTCTCGCTTGGAAAACTCTCTCTCTCTGACTTTGGGCGTATTGCGCCTCCGCCATTAACTTGACATTAAAATCAGATTCTCTCTCTCTCTCTCTCTCTCTCTCTCTCTCTCTCTCTCTCTCTCTCTCTCTCTCGCCTAGTAGGTGGTAAACATCACAATTATGGCTCGGGGATTATCTCCGCAGGCTTTATTTACCTGATGAGAACTGCTAATTTCGTTGTTTTCCTTTTGCAAACCAAGGCTTTTGACAGGCTTTTGATAAGTTTTAGAACAATGTCGTTTGTGTCCTTGCCATCAGTTTCCGGCTTTTGATAAGTTTTAGAACAATGTCGTTTGTGTCCTTGCCATTAGTTTCCGCATCTTTGGACAGGATCCTACGCGCATTTCTACGTCCGTATTGCAGGAGTTGTGCAGATCTCTGTTGAGCTCGCCATTCCGTTTCTCATTCGCATTTGTACGTTTTTTTTGGAGCTCATCACTGGTCTTCAAGCTGGATTTGACATCACTTAGCACAAGCTCAGGCTGGGCAACAGTGTTCTGTAATTTTCAACCTTTTTTCCATCTGGGTAGAAACTTCAGCTTTGACGGCTTCTCTAATGATATTTTTTGAGTACACACGAGTTGGTACAATTTTCTGAATGATAACCCGAAAATAGGCATTTGGTGTAGAAATCTCACAGAGCAATGTACGAGTCAGTCGATTGGACCCAAGTTCCAGATATACTGTGGAAACCTGAAATCTAATTTGTTGTCAGCTATACTTTCACCCGAGTTCGCCTGTGAATATATTTTTGTCTACATATTTCTCATGAGTTGTAATTTAGATCCATATGGAGAGGCTGTATGAATCTTAAATGTAAAGAGAGGACTCTTAAAAAAATATGTAAGTTCTGATTGATTCTAGGATGATGTAACCCCATGAATCTATATATATATATATAAATATATATATATATATATATATATATATATATATATATATATATATATATATATATATATATATATATATATATATATATATATACATATTGTATTTGCGTCTTTTTGTCCACAACCACTTCCTAGTAGTCATTATCTTATTTCGCAATACGAACTCTTTACTCTCCACAAGCTAACACTAGTAGCACTGTTGTGCGGCGGATGGCACATTTGTGCGGCAAATTGTGGCATTTGGCGGCGATCTGCGGCGTACTGCCGCCAACCGCCGCCAATTATTTGCAGCTGGCATCTAGCCTGATAGAGAAGTGCGGCAAAGTGCGGCACTCTGTGGCTCAATGCGGCAAGGCCGCAGATCCCCTCCAAATGCCGCAGTTTGCCGCAGACGTAGGCCCAAACTATTTATAGTGCACAGGGAGCACCTATTATGGCCAAGCGTTCATGATACATAGTACTTGAAGCTATTTGGAGAATGGAGATCATTCTTCATAAAACATATCCATAGCTGCCAACATCCCCAAATCCAAAAAGAGGGAAATCTTTTAAATTAGTTGGTGAAATTTTTAATTTTACACAGTATTCAATAGAAAAACACTTGATTTTCTTGAAAGATGATCAAGATATGGTGAAAAATTTGTCAAATTTTAAGTGAAAGTTAAAAGTTTGAAATGAAAAAGTTGGAAAATCACGCCTAATGTGGGAAACTTGGCAACTAAGCATATATCATACCATGTACTTCAATAAGTATCTGGGCTATAAGTTGCATATCAGATTAGAGTCCAAGAATATTGAATATGCATGTATCCATTTTACCACAAACAAATTAAACAGGAGTATACCAAGTAGAACTTATTTTGTGTGAGAACTGAACGCTTGGTATGATATTTAATATATCATTATGTACTATAACTCAGTATGTTTTTTAACGATAACTTTAAACCAATATACATTCACATGCTATATTTCCAAGCATATTGCAGAATATGATTAGCCGCCAGAAACGTTCTGTTACAAGTGTGCACAACTTTATTCAAACTGTGGCAGTACTTTCTTCGAACTTCACAAGTGAAACAAGCTTTCTGTGCTGTTGGGCCAGCTAATTTGAGGAGCTTGGAAAATGCAGGTGCATCACACATGAAGTGAAGAATGGACACTTTAACCAACATTGGTGTGTTTTTTTTTACTCATTGTACCATGTTTGGTCTGTCAGGGCTAGACACCCATCCACCAGGACTTCCACACAATGCTCCCTGGGCACTATTAATAGTTTGGGCCGCCTTCTGCGGCATTTGGCGAAGATCTGCAGATCTGCGACAGTTTGCCACAGAGTGCCGCACTTCCCTATCAGGCCAGGTACCAGCTGCAAATAATTGCCGGCGATCTATGGTCATGCTGCAATATGCCGCAGATCGTCGCCAAATGCTGCAGTTCGCCGCACAAATGTACCATCTGCCGCAAAACAGTGTTACTAGTGTAATCTGTCACTGTCTAACCTATATACATGTGGAAGTACTATTGTCCATGTTGCGCACGTTCTTCTGTAGAATTTTGACATAAGCTGTATTAGCCCAAATAAATTGAAGGGTCTTCAGCGGGTAACTACTCAGAACATGTTTCGGGACCTATACCCGTACGTGTCTTTCTGAGTAGTGGCTCCTTATCTAAGCTAAATATTCAGCAAAGACAAACCACATAAAAATGAATAAATATGAACGTTGCAAGTAATGAGTTAGCTAAATACGTGAAGTTTTGCATATAAATGCAGAGCTTCACTATGGATGAAGAATACGTGTCAAACCAAACATAATTACTAAATTTGTTTGGTACAAGTTCAGATAAGAACAATTTGCCTTACCCCTCAACCAGTATGTGCCCTTTCTAGCTGGATAGCTTATCTTATACAACCACCTGTCAGTGTATAGCTGAAGTAGAAACAAACTGGGGCATTATATGCAGTCCCAGTGATTGTAAAATAAACAGTTGCATCTAGGCCACCTGTACAAATCAAGGAAATCCTAACAAGTACTCCAACAATGGACATCCTTAATTCTGTGAACTTTGCGCCTGTGTGCCCTTAAATTTGAAGTATACCAGGGAGAGTCGTTTTGCTTGACACAAACATCTTTAATCGGGATGCCATGCAGAGTTACATCCAAAACCTTGCTGGTCCAAGTAGACAGCCAGGTCGACATCGGTACATCAAAGTAGGCATCCAAGTCGACCTCATTTTGTTTTTACTCTAAAGAAATAAAAATTAGAATTAGAGTACTGTCTGATAAATCTTTCATGTGGTTTGTCGGTTTTAACCCGAAACAGTAAACTTGCGGACACTGTGCAGTGGTCTTTTTGAGCACCTGGAAATAGAACAAAGACATCTGACACATATTGGCGGATATTACTTAGTATTTAATAATATTTATTCCAAAAAATTAATGAATGTTCCGTTATCCTTGTAGGCTCAGTAACATATATTGTCAAATTACTATAAGGGCCAAAATTTAAAAGACGTCGTCCATAAGAAGTTCTAGGGTCTGGTCTCTCATCAAAACAATTTTCCCAATTCCTAAAGTACAGGCGTGATCGACGTTGACCTGAAGATAATGATTGAGAATCAATTGTAAGATGCTGTATTGAGTGTGATGACACTGTGTCCGTACAGTCAAAAAAAATAATGTCACAAACCATTCTGGAATACCACTGTCCAGCTAAAAGGGGCCGATGTATTATTCGGGAAAGAGAACTTGGGATAGTGGTGAGCCGCGTGATGGTACCGTTGCGGGCTTGTCTCGCAAGACAAAAAAGGAGTATCATTAGGCTGTAAGATATGTAAAGAGATACAACGAGTATTTAAGAGAACACAAGATGATTGAAACGCTTAAAAAAACAAAAGATATTTGTAGCAGGAAACTAAGAAAGTCAACTCTAGCAAAAAAGGCCTGATCCTGCACATATTGATAGCATCAGCCAGCTGGATACAATTAATGGCAGGATATTTCATGGAGAAGTTCCATTCCCCTTATAACACCTTGCCTTCGGATCCGGGCAACATAATGCACATCAAGGACAAAAAGGTCAGTAAGTCCTTAAAAAAAAGTTATTGCAAGCGACTATATTATAAATAAATAGTACCCTATCTGTGCTTTAAAATTACTAAATAGCAGTCAGAGTGATGGCTGCATGGGTTATACTCTGATCACATTATTCATGGTCCAAATAAATTGCATGATCACTTGAGTCATTCGAATACTGCTGAGATTATTCACGGTTCTACTCCACGTGACCTATTGCCTGCCACCATTGCGTTGTTACCTATTGATAAATGTAAAAATTAATGTGACAGTACTCATTATAGAGGTATTGCTCTCGTGTCCTTACTTATTAGGTTACTGGATCTTAATATCATACGGAGATATGCGGAGTCATTACAGGTCCCATGCCTACAGTTTGCACTTAACCCGCATTATGTAACTGTTATGCGTGATTAGATTCCTTGTGAGATAGCTACTACCTGTATAAAGACTCCCATGCCTTTTACTGTATGGTAGATGCAAGAAAAGCATTTGGTGGATTGAGATGTGATAAACTATTTTAAATTTAGTATTTTGCAAGGTAAAGGTACATCACACTTATCATCTGGTTGCTGCTTCACTTGTGCGGAAAACAAAGGTTCGAGTTTCTTAGAATCACAACTGAGACAAATATTTTGGTGCACAAAATGGCATTAGACAGGGTGATATTATATCACCTTTATTGTTTACTATTTACACTGATGAGCTTTATCAAACGCTTCCAGATACATATTGTAAGTTGACATATTGGTCATCTATTTGCCGATGCTATTTGTCCTACAGACGGTACAGCTCTTCTCAGTCCAAGTATCAAAGGATGGCAAATTAGAATCTGATGTCTTGTATAACGATAAAACGGACGAAATGTATACTGTTTACATGCAGTGAAGTTGTGGTGGATCAGCCACGTTAATCTGCTTGAGTGTATGCCTGCAGTAGACCATCTGGGTATAAGTTTATTCTAGACGAGAAAGCTAAATCATATCGCAAAATCAGAAGTTTTATTGGTCGATGTAACCACTATTTAACAAATATAGATCAGCTCCGAACGCAGTTCAGTCAAAATTACTACAGTGGTACGGTTAAAATCTGTATAATTGTGGAACATGGAACCTGGCAAATCCATACATTAATGGTATAATATACTTCCAGGAATACAGCGATTAGAAGAGCTTGGAACATTCCCGTAGCATCCCTTAATAATATTCTCCCTGGCTTGTCAAGACCCCAACACGTTTTTGTCACAACGTACAAGCGGTTTGTCTCCCTCCGTAAACAAATGTTGGTATCACATAACGAAGCGGTAGCCTTGATTGCTGCACGCAAGAAGTCACATTAATTACAAACAAGCAGCTAATCCGCGAAGATGTAAACTACGTACTGTTGGAATCTTACTAACAAGGTAACCATGCGTGCACTTAATGTATATATTATTAAAGATTGTTCTGAAATTGAAAGTGTTCTGAGAAAGTAATTAACAATTAAATATACTGACAATATACCAGGATTTTCAGCTGACGAGATGCTAAATATGTACGAATAGACTTCGGTAATACTTTTAACGTGTATATAGCACATATATGTCTCTGTATATAATATTCTTGGTCTTTGTACTCTGTATTGCATTTATACCAAGTGTATTATATTTTTGTACATATGGTAAAAATTTTATATCATATATATATATATATATATATATATATATATAGAGAGAGAGAGAGAGAGAGAGATAGAGAGAGAGAGAGAGAGAGAGAGAGAGAGAGAGATATGTCTATTCTGAAATCGTCAATCCATTATACTTTAACAGAGATTCTTTATTCATGAATTGATAATAGCTTGATAGATGATTTGGGTTGGTCGTCCTTGACAGCAGTGATGACAATACCATTTTTGTCAGTTTTAACTTTGGTAAGTGTAATAAAAAGACCTGGCATGCGGGCTCGAAACTTCAAAAAGTAAGGTGGAACGTGGACAATGTAAATGACCAGGACATGTTTCAGACGGTAATGTCGAATCGCCCGATTAGGTTTTGTGATAAGTTTCGCAATTGCCTATGTCATGTATGTATAAACATGGCATGGTCAGAATGGACAGATACTGTTCTGGAAGTCGCAGAAATAATGTTGGTAAAAAGGTATATAAAGGTCACGGTTGAAAGAAATTGGTTCCCTTATACATTACCATAAAATCGCCAACAATCCACAGAGGCATTTCTCCAAATGTGAAGTTGGTGTGCCAAAAGTACTCCGTGACCTATGGAGTGATGGTATGAGAACTGAACAAGCTGCACCACAGAAAAAAAAGAACTAAAAGAGAAAACGTTTTAGTGATATTGTAGTTCCAAAAGTGGTTCCAAAGAACACAAATGCCTATTGGCGGGTGTTGCACAGTTTAAATGAACACAACACACTCCATGCACATTTGGGACCCCCAAGATAAAAGTATTTTTCCTGACCCAAAAGAAACTAACAAAAAATTTAGTTGTAACTACTGGAAAAGTTGGGAGCAGCACCTGTACTGAACAACAATGACATAGAAAGAGAGATTGAGCGTCATGTGTGTACAAATGAACCAGTAAATCGGTATCCTGGTACAATGGATGACGTCCAGATACATTCTGTTAGTCAGTCATTAGAGAAGCTAAAATATAGGCTGTCGTCTGGTGTCGACAATATTTCAAATGAATTTTTCAGGAACGAGGGCCGATTTTGTGTTAAGCTTTTGTAAAAAAAATTAATTCGTTTAAATTTTTGACCTTTTTCGTTAATGAATTGTAAAAACCCTCGCATAAAAACAGAAAACCGGAAATTCTGGATAATTTTCGTGGTATTATGATCACATCAAATGTATATGGAATTTTCTCATCACTTTTAGAAAAATGCTGGGGTCCTAGTAAAATTTTTTAAGGTATTATTTTATTTACAATTAAGTATGCCTTGTTTTCCTGGACAGTCACTCGGTAAGCATATCATATTATGTACAATTTGGTGATCCAATATATAAATAAATATGTTTAAATAAATAAATATAAGTCGAGAAAAGTAAAAAGCCAAGAATGGACCATCGAGGTACTCCAACCTGAATAGGTCACAATCAGGAGCATCGACCTTGTGTGACAACATTTTGTTGAAGATTCTTATAACTTTCAACTCATTAAATAATAGATAAAGTAATACTTGACTTACTGAGGCAAAAGAAGTGACCGAAGTGCCACACAAGTTCAAAGATTTACATGCATAAGAAACCATCCTGAACTTTTCGTTAAGTTACAGTCAACGGTTGTTTTTATGAGCTATGCTGACAAGCTGACTGATAATAGAATCCTTGGAAACAAAATTCAGGCACAGGATGTTCATAAAACATATTGTGTATGAGTCTTGAATTAATTGTTGATGCGTGATAGTGCAAAACGATAAGGCGGTAACTTCAATTTTAGTCTCTTAAGATTTTTTTGAACAGAATGAGGGTTTTTTTCCTATTGGACGGGAAATTCACAAACACATAAAGAGAGATTAGGCGGTCAGATTGGAAATTTTCATGAAGGGGGTGGGATGTTTACACCAATGTCTTTAACTTCAAGTTACTCTGCACGGACTGCTTTTATTTTTTTCCTTAGCGGAGACAGAGTCGTGACAATGGCGTAATCATGATAAAGCAGTTATGGAACTGCGTTCGGTTTTACCCAAGTATTTGTATTTCCTCAAAATTTATGCCCAATGTTAATTCTTTGAAATTTTTTGTATCGGTCTCCATGTAAAAGTTATATGAAACAAAAGTACGAAGGTTCAAATGTGATACGGAAAAGTTTTATATAGTCTGATTTTGGCTTTTAGGCTAAATTTTGTAATTTTGATATCTGGCCGCTTACCTCAGCGTAGTAATATTCTAGTTACTTATGTGACTAAAACAATGAGCATGATCTTTCTTGGCTCCATGACTCACAAATTAGTCCATGGTGATATCATGCCTGTGTTGTCATGGTATTTAGGTGGTCTTCCTGTACAGAAGTTTGATGCGGATAGTATTAGTTAGGCGGTCGGCAAGAGAGAAACGTGATTGAGTGACCAGATGTAGTTAGCAGTATAAATACTAGTTACTATACATTGTTTCAATTAAAAATAGTATTTTCGGTGGGAGGGGGAGGGGGTCCATCCTGTCATTTTTTTCATTTTAGATCGGTTTTATGCTCTGTATCGTAACTTGTATTTAATTCTATAAGCCTCATTACACCGTGGCATCTCATGAAATTGTTTACCTCTACCTGTCATGTCGGATGGACGACCCAAAAGAATTGTCATCTGATTAATGCTGCACTAGGCTAGATGTAGGATGCAGTTGACGAAACTGTATGTTTTATTGTACATGTGAGTCCCGATCATCCAGAAACTTCAAAACGTTGCATGTGTGGGCAACATGTATTTTTATGCACGAAGGTATAAGTCCATGGTTTATGCAATGTGGAAATGACTTACATGTAACAGGCCCATCTGGTTGAACCCAATGTGAAAACATTTTCTTCTTATTTTAACATATTGTCCCATATCGGATCTGATAAGGAGCCCAGAGAAAGCTTTCTCATAAGGTAAGCAGGGAAAGCTTCCATTGATTGTCTTTTTTTACCGATCTCTTTTTTTCCCCTGTGCGGTTCCATCTCGTTGAGCGTTAAATATAATCAGTCTAGAGCTTGTCGTTGGGTCGGAGAAGAGAGTCTTGTATGGCAAAACATTTGGGACCGTGTTGGACACGAGAAAGTTTTGAATACTCGATAATTGATCTGAGAATTTTTTCCATGCTAAGCGTCGGATGACGTTTTTATTCCAATATTTCCAGATGAGAATAAATGTACAGTTCATCCAGTTTACGGTAGCTTTCCAGACTGCTTCAGTCGGCATACCAACTTTTCTTTCTTTTTTCTTTTTCTTTCTTTTTTTTCGGGGGAGGGGGTTTTTATCAAGAGCTCCAAGGTACAGTATGTGCAGTTGATGTGATTTCTGGGATTTCCCAGTTTCCTAGTTTTGCCATCACTAATGTTGTTTGATTTGTGGCATATATATTGAAGGTAATTTGTTGGTGGAATGGACATCAGTATATTATCAATGTTTTACCCCTGGCGTTAGAAATAATTCAGCTGTAATAACCTTGCAATAACGATCCAAATGTCATTTGAATCTCAACATATATCATCATCATGATGCTAGACTACCCGCGTTGCATCATTATGCATTTAAACTATTTCATTCAGGGATATAATTTTGCTACTGTATTTTGTTGTTGGATATAATAACCAACGAGTCATTTCGGCTGATTTAGTCTGAGTTATTCATATAAACCGTCCATTTCCACTTCACTTTTTTCAATCCAGATGTCCCGAAAAGGGTCAAATTATTGCTTAGCATGCTGAATATGTTTGGTACTAGAGCTTATTTCTACATTCGAGGGCTTTAAATGCATGCATGCGACTTTATATTCCATAGCTTCATGTAAGCTGGATAAAATCTACATATAGTCACTCATCTGATGGTTTGAAAGTTGATCGCTATATTTCAAATTGATCTGCGACTTTTTTCGGGGGGGGGGGAATCTCGAATAGGTATCTTCACTTGTATGTATTTCGGAATGACCTCTTTCCTCTCTTGTATTCTTAGCTTTGTCTAACGACAGCGGATTTGCAAATCGTCAATTGCATCATCCTGACAACATTTTCACAAAGCCATCTTGTATTTTTGTGCTATCAATATAGTATTCATTTCCTTTTGGTACACAGTCAAATTAAGAGTTTCTCTTAACTGGTTTTAATTTAAATTTATGTTTGAATTTACTTGACCCAAAAACATATTAACCAACCTGTTGTGACCTTACTAATACCATTTATGTAGTCCAGTGGTAAGCTGTTTCTCCGAGCAGCAAAGAACCGACATATAACTTCGCGTTGCAGACCAAGGCTGCGTCAATTCTAAATATATTCAGTGAGATGATGTTTGTTCCAAACCATTACCCATTATAACTGGTGTGCCCCAAGGACCTATTCTTAGGCCTTCTCTTTTTATAATATATGTGAATGACCTTGATCTAGCTGCCCCCAATTTTTTTAATCAATACTCTATGCGGAAGACACAAGCCTTATAAACTCACTTTGCATTTTGAATTTTAGATCTAAATCAGACAACGACAATATTTCAAATAACACCAACTCTGAGCTTGACAAAATATATATTTGGCTTGCAGCAAAGAAATAATCATTAAACACATTACATACATATTTTCCATAAAGCCATAACTTGGTCAATTTTCATCAAATTTCAGTCAAGTTGGGCTCAAATTGTTGCTATTTCAACACTCACATTTTTTAAATTTACATGCCACCTGTAGAGGTCAAAGATCAAGGTCATTTGGAAGGCCATTTGGAACTTTGAAATTTTCATCTAGCCATATTTACAACTTTTGAAGGCACACAGACAGGTTTGCTTGGTAGCAAATCTTCTTTTCTAGTTGTTTTATATAATCAGTATTCCGAAACTTTCTCCGTTGTTGATTGCTTCGTATGTAAAAGCGCCTTCTAATTTTACTGCAGTGTATTTATCAATGCTGGAAATATTCTTTGGAACCACTTGTCTTGAATTTTTTAAAGGGGCATTCCTATGTTCTATTTCCCTTGGACCTGTACTTAGCTTATTATTTTACTCGGGTGGGCTAATTGAGTTCCACGTTAGGTCAGAATAGTGCCCAGACTATCTACCTATCTGTCTATCTGTATACCTACCTACCTGTCTGTTTGTCTGTCTGTCTGTCTGTCTGTCTGTCTGTCTGTCTGTCTATCTATCTATTTGGGCCCGTTTAAATCTGTTGGCCTAGTAAGACACTTGCGTGCATGTAACTGTTTGGCACATTTGTGACGTCATGAATCATTAATTTATTTTTGT
Source organism: Hermodice carunculata (assembly GCA_964020975.1). Lineage (NCBI taxonomy): Eukaryota > Metazoa > Annelida > Polychaeta > Eunicida > Amphinomidae > Hermodice > Hermodice carunculata. The sequence goes on from OZ026613.1 coordinate 67,858,633, forward strand.
GTCTAGGCATTACGTCGTTAGTCTTAACGTTATTTATATGAGCATAATTTTACGTCCGTTTATTGGATTGAGGAATCTAGGTGAGAACAACTCGATTGAGGACGTTCAGAACAACTCAGCTCAGCCAAATGGTTGGAAATTATGTTAAAATAATAAATGAATAAGCGTCCAGAATAAATAAATTTGTCATAGAAATGAATATCATTTCGATTACGATTATGAGGATTGAGCATTCTGGTGTTGACAGGAATTACTGCCATACATTACATGACTTCATGTGCCTCTCCGTGTGTGGAGAACCCCTAGATTAGTTATATTTTATGTACTATTGGGTAATCCAGTGAAAATAAATATGTTTCAACTAAACTAAACTAAACAGAAATGCCTGTCAACCCCAGAATGCCATATCCGTACTGTTACAGCAAGTGACCCCTTTATGGAAAAATGCCTGTCAACACCAGCATACCAAATCCTCGTAACCGCAGCGCAAATGAAATTCATTATTTTTATTCATATTTACCCCTTTTAAAGCACTAATAGCAGAAATCAGACATTTTCAATTGAAAAAAAAATCCCGCACAATTTGTAGCAGTAGGCTATCAGCACGCGCTCCAGTCGATCATCGCGTTGTGTGACTGGGCACGCTGAATGAAACGCGTGGCAAGCTTGCAGAGATTGCTGTTCTCAAACTTTGGTGGCGAAATCAATGTCTGCATATTGGACAGTAAGAAACTGAAGTAAGTGTAAGCAATTAACAACACAGAGACGATGTGAAAAAAAAAAAACAAAAACAGAACCAACATTTCTTTTGAAACAAATTATTTAGTCATAATGCCATTATACAAACCTTTTTATTCTCATCATTGCCACCTATTTTATTGACTGTGAACGTATGTGAATGGTACGTCACAACACAGGGCTTGCCAGCATTCATCTTTGTATCAGGTGTCACTAATATGAATAATTTCTCCCCAATTATAACGAAATGAAGGGTCCTTCACTTATTTCTTCTACCTGTGAAATGACCACAAATCGAAGGCCAAAGTTAATCCATTTAGTCAAATTAACAAAGAGGCATGGCATAATCATGATAAACGTTGCGAAAAATGACCCCCCCCCCCGTAAAAACAATTCATTTTTATTCAGGTGCTCAGTATAAATACGATTGGGCTTAGTCGATTATAAAGCTATCTTCACGTTTTGAAAATAAAATGAACAAAACAAATTGGTATCATGTCAGTTTTCATGTTGTATACAGTCCAGTTGAATGAAAACTACATTAGCAAAAGTGTACCAATCTTTTTGCAAGGAATTTATTCACACAAGATCAAAATATACTGGAGAACAGAAATCACCCACAAGTGCTCTTTTTCTGCATTCCCTTGTTCTTATTACGGGACATGGAAATGCAGAAAAAAATCAATTCTTACGTAGCCTTCATTTTACGGTTCAGAGCAAAAGTTAGATATGCATTTGAATTTTAAAAAGAACGTGAAAATTTCAGATTTTAGTATATAAATAAGAGGTACATTTTACAATCAACTACCAAAATAGTTCTGTATGGTTCAGGACGAAGAAAAACTAATACGTTGCATTGCTAACTTTTTTATTTAGGTGCAACCAGCAACAGAATTTGCATTAAAAATTTAATAACCCTTTCTTCTAGTAATCAGAACAATCAACAAATTTATGCAAATCAGTATGCCAACAGTTGCTTTTCATTTCTGAGATTATGATATAACTATTAATTCGAGTCGGTTCCTGTATTGTCTATGTTACACGACTGGAACCAAAGCGGAGCAACTAACTAACAGTACACATATGCGATATAATATTTAGCCAATAAATTAAAGCATATGTGCAAATTCTACACATTTGTAACATAACTCTGCAGAATCACGATCATAGACTATCAAGCTAATTTCCAGTACCATTCGACATAAAGTATATTTCAACATTAGTGTAGGAGCCCCTATGGAGTTCCACAGATAAGCTTTGACATCGGAACCAAGTCCCGGGTAAGTCATGTCAACAGACGTGAGATGGTATACACCGCGCCGACAGGCATTAACTCTGCGGTCAACGTGCTTGGCGTAACCACCGGCTGAATCAATTGTCACGCCCAGAACGCTCCACCTCGTTATGTCTGTGTGCCAACACAGACATATTGTCTTTTTTCTTTCTTTCTTTCTTTCTTTCTTTCTTTCTTTCTTTCTTTCTTTCTTTCTTTCTTTCTTTCTTTCTTTCTTTCTTTTTTCTTTCTTTCTTTCTTTACAGGCAAATGTGTTCGACATTTTATTTGAAAAGTATTACATGTAGAAACTCCAAACTTGGCACAATTATACTTCTATGGATAAAGTCTGGCCTTTTTACAATGAGAGGACATGCTTTTCAAAATAATGCAAATAAGGGCTAATTAAAGTTTTAAATTTTCAATATCTTATATACTATAGTAGATGTGGTTCCGAGTGTACAGGAGTTCGATCATAGCAAGGTAAAGGTCATCTCAAATGTCAAGGTCATGTCAAGGTCAAAGGTCATGTCAAGGTCAAAGGTCAACTTTAAGCCAAAATGTCATTTTTGAGGTCAAGGTTCACTTCGGGTAGAGGTCATCTCAAGGTCAAAGGTCATTTCAAGGTCAAAGGCCACTTTCGATTGTGGCTTTTTTCTGGCCATAACTTGGTCAATTTTTATCCAAATTTCATCATGCTCGGCTCAAATTGTAGCTATTGTAACACTGCACATTTTTAAAATTTACATTTGACCTCTAAAGGTCAAAGGTCAAGGTCATTTGGACCTTTGAAAGTTTCATCCAGTTATAACTTGGCCAATTCCCATACAATTTTAAACATGTTGGACTCAAATTGTAGGTATTACAACACTGCACATTTTTATAAGAACATGTAGCCTCAAAAGGGCAAAGGCCAAGGTCATTTGGCCCTTTGAAAGTTTGCCAGAACTTTGTCAATTTTCATCCGATTTGGTTCATGTTGGGCTTAAATTGTGGGTATTGTAACACTGCGCAATTTACATATGACATGTAAAGGTTAAAGGTCAAGGTCATTTGGACTTTGAAATTTGCAGGCAGTGCTTACCGTATGAAAAGTAGGAGGGTATGGGGTCAACAGATAATAAAGTCGATTTTCATTTAGATTTGAAGATATCAAGTGACCCAGACTCTCTGATATCGAGTGGCAAGTTGTTCCAAAGGAGAATACCAGATGGAAGGAAAGAGTCTCCATATCGTTTAGTTGTGAATTTAAGCTGTCTAATGTTAAGCGTGTTATGCAGGCTAATATTAGAGGTAAGTCCGACATTGCGAGATACTAGGTCTGAAAGGTAATTAGGGGTCATTTTATGGATCATCTTATAAAAGAGGACCAGTTTGTAATATTTGCGTCTAGTGAAAAGACTTTGCCAACCGAGTTCAGTTAGAAGCAGATGGGGGGGGGGGGGGGGGTTTCCAGGCACTGGTACAGATACGGGCTGCTTCATACTGAACGGCTGCAAGAGATGCTGATAAACCTTCCGTGCAATTGTCTAGGAGGACACATCCGTATTCGAGTATGGGACGGATCATAGTACTGTATAGACGGGTTAGGGCGTTGCCAGATAGTTTAAATTTAAGACGCCGTTACAAGGCCAAACGTTGACTGGATTTTTTAGTTATGCGTGTGACATGGGAGTAATAATTATTATTATAAACATATTCATTTTCTCTGGATTGCTTAGTAGTACACAAAGACTAATCTGGAGGCTCTCCAGTACATGAAAGGACGTACAGGAATATATACAATACACACTGCACGAGAACAGAAGACAAAATCCACGGCTTGTACACGAATAATACAATTGATGCCAAATAATGGAGACTTATAATTAGATCATATACCAAATTAGTAAATTAAACGTCTAGATTCTGATAACATTGTCTGAACAGCCTCAAAGATGAATACATTATCAGTGTCTGGCAGATCCTCACTACCTTTCAAGAGGATATTTAGTAACATGTCACAAGAGCTCTGAACTATTAGAGTCGGATTTACACCTGAAGCGAGTAAGTGACACACAGTGTTCAGTAGGCGGACCCTTTGCACAGTGAACTTGGGGCAGAACAAAAGGTAATGTTTCGTATCTTCAGTAGGATGAGAGCATACACACGTTGAGGCTGGAAGGATATTGACATGATATAGATGGGCATTTAAAATAGAGAAGTTAAGACGTAGCTGCGTGTGGCATATGTTTAGGAAACGACTTCCATGTTTAAAGTATGAGGGCTTTTTGTCAACATTTAAGGGTAATAGATTTAATTTAGATTTAAACTGCGACAGGGAACCGGTGAGACGAGCATCAACCGGGAGGTTATTTCATAATTTGATAGCAGACGGGAGAAATGAATCGCCGAAGCGATTGGTGGTGAACCTAATTTGGCGTAATTCAGTACCAGGAAAACTTTTCAGAAAGTGTAATGCCAAGGTGTGTGTGTTCATTTGCTTCAGGTATGGGTGTATTTCCCAGGATACGGGGTGGGTGAGTGGGTTTGTTAACTTTAGAAGAGAAGAGAACAGCTATTGTTTAAATCGAGTTGAAGGTGACGCACCAATATTTGCTCCGGGAGTAGGTCTTATGAAGGTCCGTGTTAAGTCTCACAACAGAAATAGTAGGATTACGTACGATTTCCAATATATACTGGTGTCGTCAGCGAAAAGCCTGATTTCACATGCAATGCCGTCAGTAATGTCATTTATGAAGACCAGGAACAATAGAGGTCCTAGTATGGAGACTTTTGGTACGCCAACTTCTACTGCGAGCCAGGTAGACGTTTGGCCGCAGAGAGTCGTGCGTTGGAAGCGGTTTGACAGATAACTATACAGGAAGTCCACGACAGGGTTTGTGAAGCCAAGTTGTTTCAATTTGAATAGGAGACCCTCATGCCAGACACGGTCAAACGCCTTAGATATATCAAGAAATACCATGCGGGCTTCCTGGCAAAGTTCAAGTCCATTTTAAATATCATGGAGAATGCATACGAGCTGGCTGATGGTATAGTCGTTTGCTTCAAAGCCAGAATTTTTAGGAGTAGGTAAGTTATTTGTGATGAGGTACTCATAGAGAACATAATAACTAAGTCGTCGTTCAAAGACCTTTGAGACGTTACACAACAGAGAGTTGGGTCGATAATTTTCCTTGGACTGTTTGTTGTTTTTCTTGTAGACCGGGCAAACATTAGATTCTTTCCACTGTCGCGGAAAGTGGGAGGTTTTTAGAGAGTGATTAAATATTTTTGTAAGAGAATGGGTGATTCCAGAGGCAGTATTCTTTGGTAGAGTGTTTGTTATATTATCAGGTCCAGAAGCCGAACTAGTTTTTTAGGGATCGCAAGATCTTTTCAACCTGCGCAGGTTCGAGCTGAAACATATGCAGGCGAGCGTCGGTTCTGGAAGCAAAGTCGGGTAGGGGTAAGGGGTTATCTTGGGGTGGGAGCTTACACTGGTTCGCAAAATAGGTGTTAAAGATTTCGCACTTTTCAACGTGAATCGATATAACCTTTCCATTGTAAATGAGTAGGGTAATTGATTGGTGGAGTTTGTTACCAAGTATTGATTTGCTGAGGGACCATCACTTTTTAGGATTGATCTCTTTTGAGTCAAGATCAGAACGATTTTTTTCAAAATACAGACGGATTGACTCCTCTATTGTGTTTACAGTTGTGGTGCGTTTACATTTATAAAATTGGAACAAGCGTTCAATTTTGTCAGCTAAGGAAAGGTTATAGGGAAAATAACTCCCCTGCCAAAATTGTAAAATTTTACAAACTTAAAAAAAAATCTATATGGATCACACAGATCTTGATTCCAATGGCACACGTGGACAGGCCGTATGAAGATTTTAAGAAGATTCGTGTTAATACAGAACACTATTCAGTGCAAAAATCAATTTACACACTTACAATAATATCATGAGAAACAACATTAAACAAGCAAAGAAAATATATTATGCTTCGTGTTTTGCAAGATGCAAAGGGGGTCATAAAGACACTTGGCAAACCGTACAAGAAGTACCGAACAAAACTAAAAATAACTCAAACTTTCCTGATTCCTTAAAAATTGATGGTAAAATTATCAATGATAAACACACAATTGCCAAGAGGTGTAACAAATGTTTGCCTGATATAGGTCTAAAACTTGCTACAAAAATAGATCCCGTAAACAGTAATGAGTTTCTAAATTATTTACACGGCCCATATTAACACAACTTTTTCTTTCAACACTGTTACAGTTGCCATCGTAATCAAAATTATTGAATCGTTAAAACCCCAAACCAGTTTCGGCCATGTTGGAATTTCTGTTAAGCTACAAAAATTCATAAAAAGAAATATAGATGAGGTGTTTACTCTCATATTTAACCAATCAATTGCCATAGGGGTCTTTCCGAACAAGCTAAAAATAGCTTAAGTTAACCCCCTATTAGAAAAGATGACCCAGATCTGTTTGATAATTACAGATCTCCTTCCAAGTTGTTATAAAATATGAGACAATATCATGTTTCATCAACTAAATGAACACTTAAACAAACGTCAATTATATTAATGCCACCAATATGGTTTTGGGTCATTACATTCTACCGAACTTGTTCCCATTGAACTAATCGACAGAATATTAAATAGTATGGATAAACAAGATAAATCAAAAGCCTTTGACATATTAGATCATAAGATACCAATTATGAATAATAATATTATGGTATAAATGGCACTGCATTAGATTTGCTGAGAAATTGTTTACACTATTTATGTAACCGCAAGCAAGCGTGGAAATAGGCGACACCAAATCAACTTCATTTAATTTAAAAATTACCCCTGCAGGTCCTCAGCGCTCCATTTAAGGTCCTCTACTATTCAGTATCTATATGAATAATCTACCATTTGCATCTAATTTTTTAAACAACTAATATATGCTGATGATACTACTTTAGTCAGTACTCTGTAAGCGCTACGAAAGTCTGACATCATTCGGAATCTATCTTTGAATATTAATGCTCAATTACATAATATAAGTC
>OZ026613.1:67870691-68000691 GCA_964020975.1 Hermodice carunculata
GCTCTGTCTGGTATTCCGGGCTGACATATTGGCGGGGATTTGAAGGCCTCACACTGTGACAGGTGTGACATTGAATATTACGTACTCTATTGGGATGTCAAAAGAAACGGAGAACTCGTTTGAAATGGAGGGGTCATGGAATTCGCAAACTTCTTCCGAATTGTGCGAGGAAGAAATGCGGCAAATGGAAGACACAGCACAACCAAAGAGCACCGTGTTAGCCACCAAGTACGGCGTAAACAAGTCATTCTAGTAATAATAGTAATAATGTGATGTTTTCGGGCGTCGTGTTTTTTGTTGGCCCTTCATCAATGATCAGCAGCCCGCCATAGTGATTAGTGCCCTCGGCAAGCCTCGGGCACTAATCACAATGTTGGGCTGCTGATCATTGATGTCGGGCCAATAAAAAAGTACAACGCCCTCAAAAATCACATTATTGTTATATTCCAGCCTTACGATCCTGTGTACGAACTTTAAACCGACTCATCTACATTTTCATCTACTCGAATGTGAATATAGGGTTCACGCTCATGAACACATCGCTTACTTTAAATTTTCGTTTTACTTCGTTTCGTAATCTTTTCATCTTGCTTTCATTTAACAATGATACCAGATTTATTTCGGTCAAGTTTAAAGTGCCACAGATAAGTGTAGTTGCATGTACAATTTGTAGACACTGGTTTTAGGAATTTTCAGACAGCGCCAAAACCGTCGTTTCATTCAACAGCGGTGGGAGAAGTTACGTTGATAGCATCAATCGACACATTCAGACAACTTTTTCACAGTAGTTCGGGTGGGGACGGGGTGGGTGGGCGGGTACTGCATTTTCAAACATGGGAAGAAGTCTTTTTTGAAGAATACCTCTGACTGTTGGAAATCAATTCGACAAATTATTGGTATCTCTTCATTTGAAATTCTTTCAATTTTCTCGTATAAGGTTGCGATTCTTCTCTTGAACACCTATCCTGTAGATAGATCTAATATATTATGCCATCAATCCAGACTGTGTCGAAAGCTTTCCGTGTGTCAATGATTGTTGTTGTGGTGGTGGTGACGACGACGACGACGACGACGACGACGATGACGATGACGATGACGATGATGATGATGATGATGATGATGATGATGATGATGATGATGATGATGATGATGATGATGATGATGGTGGTGGTGGTGGTGGTGGTGGTGGTGGTGGTGGTGGTGGTGGTAAGTCAATGATGTGACGATGAAGATTTCTTGTCAAACACTACCCTTGATATAAGGTACAAGAACTTGTGGGCAGTCTAAAATTCACAGTGCGTGGAAAAAAAACATTTCGTTTTCGGAGAAAATGCAATACAATGAACAGGAGTTGGGCATGCCTCATCCTTCCAAGAAAGATTTTACATTTAATGCTTGTGCTGCCGTCGTATTTTGTGCCGACCCAAGTTAAGTTTGTGCTCACACAAACTGTTAACTGAAATTTTGTCTTGACATGATATCCTGGGTCGGTACACACTTATTAAAACTCGTGATATGACATTACGTGACGTTACTTTACGGAGACAGAGCGCGTTGAACCCAAAATGCAATATAACATGAAAACCAAACATTGATCAACCTTCCCAAATAGATAAAATATTTATAGAGAAAAGAGTCAAACTGACACTTGGTTAGTCTTTTATTGGTGTTCACTGCATCCTTGCTCTGCTTCCTATATGTTACTAGGCAACAGGGCTGTACCTCCAGCAAAATAAAAACATACTAGTAGAGCATGATTCTAAGCTTTTAGAATAACAGAATTTCTACCACACAAATGCAAATATCTGAATGTAATATGCCTCCTATATGTTGTTGGGAAAATACTTGAATAGCAGCCCTTAAGCTAACTCCCTTCTCATGTTGCTACTTTTGGGAAGCAAACACATTTCGACATGCTTGCTCATCACTTGTACTGTCGTGTTGCTGTGTGTGAACCGCAAGAAACAGGACAATCCCATCAAATAATTCCGTCTCCATGCGCTAAATTCAAAATTAACACCTCTCTCATTTGAATGATACTTACCGGGTACATAGCAAAAAAAACGCAAGACATTCTTTCCACACTACTTCATGGTCAGAAACAAACCGTAAATTTTAGTGAGAAAGAGGGTAAAACGCTAAACTTACACCAGGAAGAAGTCGACGCCATTCTGTTGCATTTGTTTGGCGGTGGGCCTGACCAAACTCCAACTTTTGCGTATGGCAAGCTTCTGTTTAGGCGTTAAACGCGTTACCTCGTCAGGCACATCTCTGTCCGCTCCAGTGTCGGCCATTTTGCTGTTGTCCTGCTTTCGTGTTTTTCCTGCAATCACTTCAGAGTAGAATTCTTTTGTTCAGTGTGATAACTGTCTACGACACAGGGGAGCTTACAAATTTCGCTGCATCAGTCAAATATTTCTCTGACGAGAAGGCACCTATCGTAGCGACAACTATTTAAAGCCGTACTATAGATTTTTGGGGTAATGACTTCTACAATATTGATTAAGATGCACAGAATATCAATATGTTGCATTGAAAGAAATTAATATGTGGCAATATTATCATTGTTGTCTGGATGTTACAATTTACAGAGACTCTGCCATTTTCTCATCATGAATTAAAAAAAAGTTTTCTTAAGTTCCTGAAAACAATGAATTAAGGTTATACCTGCGCTTCCTCTCTCCATATCTCACTAAATTAAAACTTTTCTTGGAATTTATTGTGAGCAGATTACGATATACAAATGCCGATATTGTAAAGCACAAAATCAGAGAGTAGGACAGCCAGTTGCATGGGTCTTTACCATCGTAAAATAATTCTACACGCATTAATTAAGGATGCACGTTAGGTTATCAGCGATCTCAGTGCTGACTGATTCTTTTCTGTACATAAATCTGTAAATTGACTTTAATAGTGCAATAAAGTATACATTTTTTAGAGAGCATAAATACTCTAGATTTGTGCTATGGAACTGAAGTAATGTTCCTTGGAAGCAGCGTTTGCACACCAATTATAAGTGTTGATGAGTGATCATCATTCTTTCATATAAATTTTCGATTCAACTTGGACATTTTCAAGTACTTCTGCATCAATTTACGCAAACTGTAGATCACACTGCAAATGTAAAAAGTGAGGCCCAAATTTTCAACAGTCCTGAGACACATATGTTTGAAGTTAGAATGATGGCAATTAAATCAAAGTAAAGCTACTTTTAACTGACTCGGCACCTAAGTTTTAAAATCTGAGACATGCTTTTTTGGATTCGTTGCATAAACTTTGGTTAACTGCAGATTTAAGTTCCCTATCTTAAAAAATTGAATGAGCTGAATCAATATTTGTGGTAACTTGTGATAACCTTTTGTATAATGGTTATGCAAACATTGCCATCAACTAACATTATAAAATTGTAATTAACAGAATCTTCAGTTTGTCAGCTTTCAGAAAATGTGCACTTTATGTCACTTTATATATTTAATCAAGGGTTATATGTAACAATTTGTGATGTTCACTGCTAACCTAACATATCCTTAAACCGGTACCTTTGCCCTCATATGATTAAAAATAACGAACAGGATAAGGGCCAGTTTTCTATTATCAGAGTGTTTTGAATTTTCCGTACAGTGGGGAAAGGCCATCCCTCCTGTCGACTCCAGTACACCGCCTCCAGCCCCATGACCTTTGTTCTTCCCCCCACAACTTCGCCCCCCATCGGTTGAATGACTGCTGCTAATAGAATGGTGGGCTCTGTCCCTATTACAGCTCCACACATAATTATATTAGCGTAATCGTTAAATAGAAACGTATCCCAACGTGATGCTTATTATTCGTGGGAATGAAAGCGTGAAGTACATTTACAAACGTGGTGACAAATGAAGCTCCAAAATCAAAACGAGGACCTTTTCATTAATGAGAGAGGGGGGGGGGGCACAAAACATTGAAGCATGTTTTACAGGAACTATGGACCAAAGTCTTGTTCAATCTGCCACTGAAAAAATGTCCAGCTTGCTTTTTGCTCATGTCATTCTGTATTCTGCTGAAACCTTTCATTTAACACTTTCCCCCTCAAAATAGCCCAAAAGCGCCCGGATGTACATTGCCGTCTACTTTACTCTTAATAATTAAATTTCATATGAATAAAAAACATGTTGCTAGGAATTGCAAATAACCTATGATAAATGCACGCCCCAGGTCAACAGTTTTCTTGGCGTTGGTTGGGTGCAAGCTGTTGCCTCAGTCTTGTTATGACCAGCACAGGCTAAAAGCACGTTTCATGTTCATGCTTACCTTGAAAATAGGCAAGAAAGTACACATTGGAACTTTTTTCAAAATCTTTTCAGGAACACAATCCCTTCAATTTCAACAATGCATAAATATCAACAAACATTAGTCATAACGCAAAATCTGTATTTTTTGGTCAATAAAGACTGCTTGGTAGAGGAAGAGAAATGTTTGACCTTTTACCTCCACTTGGTACTTTGTAAACAACTGAATAGTTCAATAGTTCACTCCATTTTTTTGCTGAGACTGTTTAATTACTCAAAGGAGGAGCTTGTTCAGTTTACCGTTTTGTTCGATGATATTCTAGGTCTCAAACATTAGGGGATTGCACCCAACATCAAACCTTGCCTGGAGATAGAACAGAAATATAACGCGTAGTGTACGCACAGAGAAAGAATTTAGTCTTAGTGTAGTGGCTTTTAAACAATTTTCATTTTCACTAGTTGAGAAAATTTGATGTCTTCTATAAACTATGACTAATGAAGCAGAATACGTCATTATTATGTTCACGGGGATAGCTGAACCACAACATCCTTTATCTGGTTCTCACTGACCAGACTGGCGAAGAATATGTTTGAAGGACTTCCTATCACAATTAAATCTCTGAACCAAATAGTTTGGGAATATATACTTGCAATGACTTAAATTAAGAAATTGTCATATGTGAATAATGTTTCTACATGCAAAAATTTTCGTGTAAAACAAAATTTAACTAAAATATCACCAAACGGATCAATGTGATGTATGTATGTATGTATGTATGTATGTATGTATGTATGTATGTATGTATGTATGTATGTATGTATGTATGTATGTTTGTATTATTAGTATCCCCCACTCTGGGAAAAATCTAAATTACATTAAAAATACACGATGGGAACGATCACGTACAATACATCATGATTACAAATAGAAACTAAATAAAATATTTTGCACATTTCTGCTTAGAAACAATATCTCATTTCCGAATTATAACTGGATCACAGAACGTAAAAGGATTATCATGTAAAATATGATTAAATTTAAGATGAAATTAAAATTAACACTGAAAAGCACTATTTAGCCGCGTTGTCAAGGTGTTCACAGAACCATCACATTCTTCTTCTTCTTCTTCTTCTTCTTCTTCTTCTTCTTCTTCTTCTTCTTCTTCTTCTTCTTCCTATTATCATCATCATCATCATCATCATTTTGTCACGTATCAAGCTAAGTTGAGGACGACAAGAAGGGTTTTAGCTCATACGCATATATCTTCTTTCTATATAATTTTTCGACAGCACATTTTCGGTTCTTATCATGATAGTTAGCATGCTTTTGATGGAAATTGTCATGAAAATCATTACAAGAGTTCGCACATGTGCCAGGTACACTGCTGATATATGGGTCCTTTTTGCTATCTTTTTTGTACTTGATTCAAATCAAACGTAATGTTTATGAAGCGTACATTCCCTTTTCCACAAAAAGGGTCGATTCTCTCTCTCCAGCGAAGGCCACGCCCTCAGAAACTCTGATCTAGGAACAAGTTAGCGCAAAAAGAGTCTACACAGGCAAACACTCCACTAGTACGAAAGGAACTTATTCAGTGATCGGGGTTGCTATGTTGGAGACCTTTTTGTTTGCAAAAGCGTAAGCCCTAGTCCACAACGGGTATACAAGCATAAAACAAGAAAAGAATATTGGCTTCACAACAAACCTGTATATATCTTCAAAACTCAAGCATATGAAAATGCTGCAAGTGTTGTTCTCTGCTCATTGGTATTGTCAATAACCACGGAGGTCCATGCTATAACCGATTGAAGATTCGATGACAAACCTTTGACCTCTGACCTTGACATTCACCTTTGATCTTGACATTGGCCCCTGACCTTGGGATTGGCCATTTACCTTAAAATTCACCTCTGACCATAACTTTGACGTTGACCTCACCTTGGTATTAACCTGTGACCTTGATAGTGACCTCTGACCTCTACATTGACCTCAGACATTGATGGTGACCTTTGATCTTATCTCAATTCATTATTCCTTTTGGGCATTATTATGGTCAGGATGTGATACAGTGCAGGATGTAATTTTATTTTTACCTAATTTGCATGATTTTCAACCTGTCAACTTTTTTTGAACGATATACAGATCTTCATTGTTGGTGACATACCCATGCAAATTTAAAGATTCTGGGTCGAGATGTGTCTGAGTTCGCGCCGGCACAAATATTGAAGGAAGAAAGAATGTCTGTGTTTACACACACATAAAAACAGATATATATTCAAGCTATCAACAACATTGTTTCACAGTGAGCCAGCTTTAGAGATTTATGTGGGCATTGTTTTCAAAATTAGGTCAACTCATGGGTCTACAAGAGATTGTAGGTCCATGGTCAACTACAAGTGCAGTGATAATCTAATTTCTCACGCACCTAACATACGTCTGTCGATTGGAGTGTTTGTCAGCCAATCCATGATGGCTCAGCAATTACTCAAAATGATAAAACGAACAGATGGAACTTAACATTTTTCAGTGTTGCCAACACACACACACACACACACACACACACACACACACACACACACACACACACACACACACACACACACACACCATGCTCAGCCAAGGTGACCGAAACATGTATTTCGAAACGCAGTGATATAAAATATACAAATCACTTGCCACGCTGATTTGTCTTAGCATGTGTCAACTTGAAATAGATTGTTTATGAAAATACTGACTCCATCTACATGACCGAGAAAAAGTCACTTACTCTTGACATTTTTGTCGTCGTCAAAACATGATATCTCTATATGCATCTATGGGTAAATTCAATACCATTATTGACACAGGTTGTATGACCAGAGTTTTAAAAATGTTTTAGAATAATCTCATCTCTATCTGGTGGACACATTAGAGATAAATTGAAAAGACATTAAAATATCCAATTACTTGCAGAGAAAGGAATATTAAAGGTAACGGCATGTATTGATAGTTATAATACAAGTCGTATGTGTTCGATTTACGGTACAAAGTAAACATTCACGAAAACAAGAACGCAAATCTTGCGTTCTCGAGGCAGAAAAGCCTTTCAAAATTATAGAATCCGAACTCTGTGACGTCGTTGGTGCCGCTATATATTAACACTGCAAGACAATGATTGACAAAATACGCCATCAAATCACCATATTAGATCAATAGACTATTCTTTGGGTATAAGGTTAAAGCATATAAAAATCAAGGTTCTTAGCATTTATTTTGTGCGTGTAGCCTGCAAAAATACATGACATATTCAAACGGTGCACAAAGATCTAGACCAGTTTTTGTATGTGTAGCGGTGGTGGCGATTATTGACCTCAATGGTGAAATACATGAACGAAGTATATGACCGACAACCCTCACTTAATCTTAAGGATCTACAAATGCCCGACTCGGCAGGTAGTCTAAATAGACCAGGTAATCATGATACATGTACTTTTATCTTCAAAAAAACACAAATGTGTTTCTGCTAATATTCTGAAAAGTGATAATGTCTGTCTTCCAGTTGCTCTAGAGTTCCATCTTCATTAATTTCTTCCCTTATCCCCCCCTACTTTATCCAGCCGGGGAAGCAAGTTGAAAGAGTTCCTACCACGCTGACTGTGCACCGTGGTTTTCTCCCAGCCTTCAGTTTCCTCCACCAACAAAATGGTAGGAAAGTATACGCAACTATCTGTGCCATGGAGAGTGATTAATATAGGCTTGGCCTGCTTCGCAATCCATGTAAACGATATGGGTCTATACTTTTTTTAACCCTCAATCCTTAATGGTGGACACTCTAACCATGTACTGGAACAACCTAGGCCTGTGGGTGTACGACTTTTCGCTTTGCCAGATCCTTCCCAGGGTACTGCGCAATCTGATCCTGGTCACCCCGTGGCAGCTCTGGAGTGATAGCTTGGTAGAACTACTGAAATTAAGCATCAAGCCTCAGCTACGATTACTGGCATGGCCGAAGCTTCTGGTGCAGCTGCAGACGAATATGTGCTATTGGAACCCTCTAGTGCTCCACCTCCACGCTTGGCAGTTATCTCATAGCACATCCAAGACAGAGGCTCCTCAAGTCTCAGATAGAATTGCCAGAGGAGACCTTTGATCTTCTTCTCTAACTGTTTACTCAGCTCGCTGGAATATGTTTTCCTACTGGTGCGCCAGTAAGAGAATTCACCCTTGGGCTCCAGGCATTGCCAACTTCCTGTTGTATCAGTGGGAAGTTCTAGGGGAGAGCTCGAGAATAGTGGAGGTTTTCTGATCAGCCATCTTTTAAATCTTTGCCAATGTCTTGGACATTTGCATCGGGAGCAACCCTTATCTGTCAGTGCTCATTGCATTCCTCTACACTGACAGGCTTGTGACTCGACAGGTCCTGCCCAGGTGGGACCTACCACTGGTTTTAGTCATGTTGAAGAAGCAGCCATTTAAGTGACTTGAGGACTCCAAGAGGGTTTCCCTCAAGTATTGGACGTGGAAAACTTGTTTTCTATTAACACTGTCTTTGGGAGCTAGAAGAAGCGGATCCATGCTCTGGCTTATGAATGACTCCATTGGTCACGTCACCACTTCTACGTGACCCTGAGGCCTCACTAGGGTATCCTTGCAAGGAACTAAGTCACTTGAAATCCAGCTATGGCCTTTAAGGGTTTTACCCTCCATTCAATAGATGCTGCTCTTCCTCTCGAGGAAAGAGCCCTGTGCACAGTGAGAGCTCTTCACTGGTACCTTTCCTGCATGGATGGACTCATAGGATGGAGGTCTGCCCTCATTATACCACTGAGTAACCCGAGAAAGGAGCAAGTTTGCAGAAACACAATTTAATTGTGGATTTGGCAGACAATCTTCAAGGCCTATGAGATCTCGTTGGAAAGGCCTGGCCCCTTGCAGCTGTTCTCAGCCAGAGCTCATGAGGTAAGAGCTTCAATGCCTCCAAGTGCACCCTGCGGAACTTTGCAGTTGTCGACATTCTGCAGGCATGCTGTTGGCTATTGTTTATGACTTGCTGAGCACTACTTGTGTGACATGATAGTGCTGGAGGATGGCATGTATGCCTTCCCAGGTGTAACCGGCTCTTCTGCATATGTTCGGATACTTGTTTGTTAAGCCTTCCAGATCCCATCAGAGCAGCCACCATGTTCCAGTTAATGGTGCTCTTGTGGTTTAAATCTGATGTAGGCCTATAGGTTGGTGCATTTCTTTGTGGGCCTGTATAGCTTAGTGCCTAGTAGACTTAATCTCGAACAGTATCAGGCAGTTTGTCCTGTCATCCTGGCCTGTTGCTGCCTTGACACAGGAACCCACTGCTCATGGAACCATATACCGGTAACCAGTGCCCTCCAGTATCACAGCTAGGACCTGTAAAGATTTCCAGGCCCTATGGAGCTGAAACCAATAATGTCTTCCCACGAGGCAGACAGTTGTCATGTTGCTGGGTGGGCAGTGGGGGTTCAGTGCTGCCCCATGCTGGTTGGTAAGGAGAATTTTCAGTTTCAGCTGGATTTTGCTGTAGACAGCCTTATCTCCACATAGCTCTGAGGAATTCCCTTCAGACGTTGCCTTCGCACATGGACCAATGGTTATCCCCAAGTTGCTGGCCCCGGTGGTCAATTGAGGTCAGTGTACCAGTGACTTTAGACCTACCTTCTGTACGATTGTATATCGAAAAATGGTGGTCGACAGGTAACCTTACATAACCATGCTGTGTACACTTCAGGTAAAGGTACCCGACTAAAAGCCATTTTGTAGGGTGGTTTTTACCCCCATTTTCCTTGCAAGTCTTGGCTGCAGGGGTCAGACTTGACCTGGACTTCAAAAGAACACATAGTAATGCAACCTATTTGCTATTATGTAATCATTGAGATAGCACTTTAGGCAATAGTTTGGCTGTAGTCAGGTCATCCAGTAACTCTTCTTTTCAAATTTAAACAAAAATGTGGTAAGCATGTAAATTTTCTGAAAATGCTATATATTGAATTGACACATTGAACATAAAAATTGGCTGACAGAAAGCATACATCTATTTTGTACCATGAAGCAAAGCAAACTGGACTAGGTGCAGCTGTTCTAGTAATTAACATATCAAGAGAAAGTGACAAACAAGCCGCCTGAGAGTGTGTGAGCAGCACCTGGCTTCACAGAGTGATGGACTTGAGTAGGGAAAAGAGAAATGTGGGTAAAAAATCTATTTTCTTGGTAGCTGAGGTGTACATATCACGTATTACGAGATATTTGGAGTAATATCCACATTAGTAAGTACACTTACCTCTCGACTACCAGAGAAACCCACCCAACGAACCCCGCTTCCTCTTACAGCTGATGTCAACTGACCAATCTCCAAAACATGAAGGATGAGATGGGGAGCATGCGCACCAGAGTCACCATCAGCTCCGCTAGAACCGAAAGATGCGCCACGGGACCGTCAGGTTTTCAGATCTGGTGCGTCGAAACTAGACTCTATTCATGGGCGTTCGACCCAGACACAGACATCTAGGCAAATGTTGGTCGAGATGTAAGCGTTCTTACTAATAATACTGATATTACCTCAAATATCTCGTATTTGTCCGATAACCGTCTGAAAATAAAATAAGTCTAATCCGGGGTATAAGGAACGGAACGAACGCAAACCTGTCGAAACAAGCCAATATATATTTGACTGGTTGTTGGATGAGTACGGGTCGATTTCTAGCAAGCAGAACACATGGTTCGATCATGGAGCCAAAAAACTGGAATTTTCTTTCCTCCATGGTTAGACCGGGTCGATGCTATTCAATTCAAAATGCCCGTTTACATTACAAGCCGTTTTCACCGATCGGGCGAGTCGGAGAAATTTGCTCTGTACTTCCCTTCATGGCATTTCTATCCCGGTAAAATATATGCTCACTTTAGCAATTAGCTAGACATATATGTATAGGCCTGTACTACACCTGATAATGTAAACTGGGCACCATAGAATATTAGGTGAGTGACAATGGAGGCCATTCGAGTGAACCGACGGATTAGCACTATCCACGTTGAATGTGCGAAATTCGGTAAGATGACGACAATGTCAAGTTATGTCAGGTTGTTCAATATGACCGTCAATATGTCGGCTCCAATAACTGTTACTTTCCAGTGAATCGATATTACCAATGGGAAGAAATTAGCAAATATGTCAATTCTTGAAAACAAATTTCGGAAAAAAATCTTGGCCCAAAAGGAGGATTTTGCCAGGTCACATGATCTGTCGAAATAATCAGTAACTGCGTTGCCTCATTCTTCTAGTCTCTTTCATGCAAGGTGAGTGACTGTTTCTGTTTATTTGTGCGTGTAAATGAATCTATATTCTTTTACTTTTCTAACTTTGGCGTATAAAAGTAGGCCTACTCATGTTCGCAGGTGTGAAGACATTGGGTAATTGGTTCCATGTGTTATGCTTCCTTGCCTTCAAAGTAGACCAAGTTCCGTGTTACTATCCAGCGGAGTAGACAAAATACGCAGCTTGGGTCTGATTTGGAGGCCATATGCTTCCAGCCGTAAAGTAAATTATTAAAGCGAATTTCAGTTTTTCTTTATAGATTAATTATAAATACCGTGGTTCGTTTGCCGCATCTCCACAGTAACTTAACGCCAAGAGACTTAATTGAATTCCTCTATGACATAACAGAAATAAAACAGGCCCACGACAATATGGTGTTAGACCGGGCTACGCACACGTTAAGTCCAAGTGATGTAACTGCTACAAGTTTTAATGGTCATGGACGTTAATGAAAATTCTTGACAGTCACTGAGGTTATGAAAATATTCATGACGCCTTGTTCAGCTAAAGCTAAAATACTTAACCAAGACAACCCCACATGAATAGAACGGGAAATGGTACTGAAAAAGAATATGATACTGAATACAAACATGCTTGCTTTACAAGCACGACCTATATATAAACTTCATGTCAGAATATATCTTAATTATTTAAAAGAATATGTCGAATAAGAAATATACATTCTGAATTTGACTTACGCTACAAGCCCTCTGATTCACCAAAAATTCCAGGTAGATTGAGATCTCTCTCGACCCGTATACGAAAAATGTACACTGTATTAGCGTACCTGACAGACGTATTGAGATATTCCTTAAATGTATCTATTTAAGGAAAATGTACTTACCAATAATATGATATTCTCTGAGGGGTTTGTGAGAAAAAATCCGACGTGGTGCGTGTATGTGATGATAACCTAGTTTACAATGGCACAGTTTGTACTACAGTTGTGACCGACGGAACGCTGATGCGTTTTAACCCCTAACGTAAACAGAACTAAATCGAGCTGCCACTTAAAAACTCCGAAAGCACCCAGTGAGCTGGCATCAAAGTCACTATTCCTCTGGTTGCAATGACAACACTGTTTTTTTTAATATATACATGTATAAATATTACTGTATGCATTGAAGTGCATTGCTATGAATTGTGCTAAAGCTGAAATTTTGATTAGCTAATTGCCTTTTTATATGTGTCCATGACATTTTTTCATGAATGAATAATTAACAGTTTCAACAATTCTTTTATTGTTTACTGAACATGTCTGATGTTCTTGATGGCAAATAGGACCTGACACCACTCCTATTCCGCAGGCAGTTTAAACCTTCCCCCCTTAAACCGGCCAAAACCGGCTGGTTGTCAAATGTCGTCTGCTTCAGCGTCTTCAACTAATTTCAAGTGATGAAAAACAATTTTGACTGAGAATTAGAGATGAGCCCTATGAGGATTACATGTCCCAGGTCAACAGCTTTCCTTGGCATGGGTTGGGCATTAAGTGCCCAACCCATGCCAAGGAAAGCTGTTGACTCAGTTTTAATTCAAGGGGGAAAGGGTTAAGCTTTACACTGGGGAAACCGTGTATGTGGTTCTAAAGAAAGTGTACAGTTTAGATAGTATTTTTAAATACAGGCTTCCATGGCGGCCCACGACCACGAATGGAATGTTCAGGTGTATCACTAAATTTTGAGGGATGCAAGCTAACATGACATGTTTTAATTTTAAAACAACTCCAAACTGGGATGAATATATTTGAACAAATACAACTCAGTTAATGTGAATATCTCAAAAAAAAAAGGGGGGGGAATAGAGGGGAAAAAAGCCACAAAGAAAACACTTTTTGATTACTTTTAAGTCGCAGACTCCGTTAGCAATTGCATATGGGGGGGGGGGTCGAATTTCGAACGGGATCTAATTTCGTACATAGGGTTGTCACAAGCACGCACGGGTTGCTTCCTAACCAGTCAGCGTTATTAAAGTCTACATTTCAACTTGTCATAAGCAATGATGTGTATTCAGTATGTATGCGTGCCACTGAAGTTTTGTTCATAATTTAAGAGAGCTTCAGCAAAGCGACGTTCGAATTTAGATCCCGTTCAAAATTCGATCCCCCTCCCCTTCCCCGGCTATGTGCATATATTAATTCATCAATATGGTTTTGCATGGCCCGTGCATTTGTTGAGTGAACAGCAGGACCCTATTCTACGTGCTGCTTTCCTAGTTTGCCAGTGAAAAGAGTAGCTCGCTGGTCAATCAGAGCGTCTTCATTTTGTGTATTTGTGGCCGGCGCAGCAGGGCATATTAACTGGTAGTTATAATTCATGTCTTCCTTTTTTTGCATAAGAACCACTGGAGGTGCCATATCGATGTCATGTGAGCCATATTTGATCTAGACCTATATGGCAACATCACTAAATCATTTTGCGATATCGGTAAATATTTAATGACATCCCTAAATATTTAGCAATATCTCTAAAAATGTAGCGATACCGCTTAAGGATTCAGAGATGCAGGAAATGATTAAGTGATACCCCTGAATGTGTATAATTTACCGATATCGCTAAATAATTTAGGGATGTGGCTGAATGACTTAGTGATATCGCTAAATCGACGATTCTTGTGGATATAATTTGGCGATCTAACACCTCACAATGATTTAGAATAAGTTTCCCTCTGAATCTGAAGTTAAACAAGATAAAATAGTCCTCCGCCTAAGAAGTGTTCACACACCAGGTTTGGTAGGTGTACGTGCTACGATATTTGAAATATGGCCAGAACAAGCTAAAACTTTTTGTGGGGTCAAAGGTCAAGGTCACGGCGGGCCAATTTTGGTGAACAACACTCCTATCCTATATGAAGTGTCCCCACACCACATTTGGTAGATGTAGGCGTTACGGTATTGGTAAATATGGCTCAAACTAAAACTTTGCGGGGGGTGGGGTGTGGAGGGGTGTCAAATTCACAATGGGTCAATTTCGATGCACGACATACCTCTATCGTATAAAGTGTCTACACACCAAATCTGGTCAGTGTGTGTTATGGTATAGGAACTATGACCCAGACAGGCTTTGTGGGGAGTCTCCCGTGGGGAGGGGGGGGAGCATAAATGCCTATAAAATTAGGGATCAATGATTTTATGCATACTTAAAAGGGCTGCTTCACAGTAATTTTCCTTAGTGCAGTTTTAGATACTTTCCAATGAGTTTTAGTGTACATTTTTTCGGAAAAAAGTCGGAATAACCAGTTCTGAAAATCTAAACAACACATAAGTATGCACTATCTTCGTGTGGTTGTTGGAGCCTTGGATTTTTAATTTTTGCATAGAATATATCATAACGGTTATTAAATGTGCTATATGTTGAGACTCAGTGAGTGGTTTGGCTATTGAGTGTAGAGAAATTGGATTGTGCTTTTTTTTGTTCAGAACTGTGGCACTGTTGTTCCCGTTTGTATAATGGGACAAAAGACCACATACACGGTACCAGGCACATCACTTATTAAACACATTTGTACATTTCCGTAACTTTGAACAGAATTGGATCAGTGATTTGAGGGGGAAAATAAAAATACCACAAAACGACCCCCCCCCCCCAAAAGAAATACAAAAACCCCGACACATCACAGCACTGCTGTCTGATGTAAACTGCAAGAGCTCAGGTTCTCAGTGTCACAGTGCCCTCACTCCCCGTGCTCCGCGTACAAAGCGTAGATGGCCCAAAACGGGCATGCACGTTGATTACGTTGGTAAATATTATTGGAGCACTAAATAAAGCACAAATATGATTATACACTGTAAACATAGAATGTGAAGAGCTTGGGTCAGGGTATGTTCAGTTTAAAATCGTTTGGTTCGATGATGAATTGTCGAAATTATTCAAATATGCCTTTGTTAAGAATAAACATACATACATACATACATACATACATACATACATACATACATACATACATACATACATACATACATACTCACATACATCTGTCTACCAGAACTGATTTGTGCTGGAAAGAGTCGGAACTTAAAAACCAAGACTTCAACAATATAATGAGACTATTTTTTGTGGTTTAAATAATATATTATTGTTTATATAATTGTTAATTATTATATAAACTTACCAATATTTCTAAGCTTTTCCTTGTATTCCGTTTTTCCATAATAAGACAATTTATTGCGATGAATCGTGTTAAATACTTCGTCTATATCTAAAAATGTTAGCTAGGTTTTTCCTCCTTATTCAATGAATTAATTGAACAACATGATTTCAAGACTTACACAATTTTGCAGCTGATATGTTCACGACATGACCATAAACATTTGGACAATATTACAGTGTTCAGACCCATCAAGACAAAGTTCGTTGACAATACGAAAAATTTGGCAAACCAAACGTGTCTATTCTCGTTTTGTTCCATCCAAATAACTATGCTGGAATACTGTGGATATAATTAAACTAAATACTCCATAGTTGCCTCTAATAGGCGTCATGTAAATGTGATGCTTAACCAATCGGAAACGTGTTGGCTCACAATGAAAACTAGAAAAGAAGATTTGCTTCAAAGCAAATCTGTCTGTGTGCCTTCAAAAGTTGTAAACAACTTGTATCCTTTGGTACTTCACATAACATTAAGCTTATGGCTGGATGCAACTTTCAAAGTCCAAATGACCTTGACCTTTGACCTTTACAGGTCGCATGTAAATTGCAAAGTGTTACAATAGCAACAATTTAAGCCCAACATGAACCGAATCGGATAAAAATTGACCAAGTTATGGCAAGATGAAACTTTCAAACGGCCAAATGACCTTGACCTTTGCCGTTTTGAGGTTCTTATAAAAATGTGCACTGTTGCAATACCTACAATTCGAGTCCAACATGATTAGAATTGGCTGGAAATTGGCCAAGTTATGACTGGATGAAATTTTTAAAGGACCAAATGACCTTGACCTTTGACCTTAAGGGGTCACATGTAGTTTCAATAATGTGCATTGTTAAAATAGCTACAGTTTGAGCCAACATGATCAAAATTGGATAAAAATTGACCAAGAATTGGCCAGAAAAAAACCACCATCGAAAGTGGTCTTTGACCTTGATATGACCTCTGACCTTGAGACGACCTCTACCTGAAGTGAACCTTGACCTCAAAAATGACATTTTGGCCCAAAATTGACCTTTGACCTTGATATTTGAGATGACCTTTGCCTTGCTTTGATCGAACTCCTATACACTCGGAACCACATCTACTATAGTATGTAAGATATTGAAAACTTAAAACTTTAATTAGTCCTCATTTGCATAATTTTGAAAAGCATGACCTCTCATTGAAAAAAAAGGCGAGACTTCATCTATAGAAGTATAATTGTGCCCAGTTTGCAGTTCCTACGTGTAATACTTTTCAAATGAAATGTCGGACAAATTTGCCTGTAAAGAAAAAAGAAAGAAAGAAAGAATTCCTAGAAAAACAATATGCCTGTTTTGGCACACAGACATAATTGACAAATACACTAAAGAACCCGTAGAACTGCAATGTCCAGCAAGAAAAGAAGTTTGCCAGATAACAAATCTGTCTGTGTGCCTTAAAAAAAAGTAAACATGGCTAAATGAAAATTTCAAGGTCCAAATGACCTTGACCTTTGACCTTTAGAGGCCACATGTAAATTACAAACATATGCAATGTTGCAATACCTACAATTTAAGCCCAACATCAAGCAAGTCAGATGAAAACTGACCAAGTTATGGTTAGATGAAAATTCAAAAGGGCCAAATAACCTTGACCTGTAATTTTTAAAAGTCCCATGTAAATAATAAAAATGTACAGTGTTACAATATTTATAGTTTAAGCCAAACATGAACCAATTCAGATGAAAATTGAAAAAGTTATGGCCAGATGAAAATTTAAAAGGGTCAAATAACCTTGACCTTTAACTTTTAAAGTCACATGTAAATTACAAAAATGTGCAGTGTTGCAATGCCTACAGTTTGGGTTCAACATGATTAAAATTGGGTGAAAATTGACCAAGTTATGGCTAGATGAAACTGTCAAAAGTCCAAATGACCTTGACGTTTGACGTTAAGAGGTTACATGTAAATTACAAAAATGTGGAGTGTTACAATGTCTACAACTTGAGCCCAACATTATCAACATCGGATACAAATTGACGGAGTTATGGCTGGATGAAAATCTGAAAGGTCCAAATGACCTTGACCTTTGAGTTTCCTTTAGAGATTACATGTAAATTACAAAACTATGCAGTGCTGCAATACACACAATTGTAATGCAACATGATCAAAATTGGATAAAAATTGACAAAATTATGGCCGGCAGAAAATTTCAAAGGGCCAAATGACTTTGTCCTTTGACCTTTAGAGGACATATGTAAATTACAAAAATGTGCAGTGTTACAAACCTATAAATTGAAGTTGGATTCATTGCCTGCACCAATAATACTTTTGGAGATATTCAAGATTTGTAATTTCAAATACCATAACTTGCATAATCTTTAACATATTTTCTCCTCTTTACTATAAGGCAGTAATTCATACATAGACCTACAATCATGCCAAGTTTGCAGATTGCGAGTGTAGTAGTGTTCGAGAAAACTGGTGAACAAAATTTGGTAGTAAAAAGGAAAGACAGGAAGAACTTAAGGAAAAACAGAATTTCTGTGATGGCACACAGCCATAAAGATAACATTCACCATTTATAAAATGGGCGGGGGTGGGCATTTATGAAGGAAATTGCCTGCCCAGGAAATTAGCAGATGGGCGTTTACTAGACACCGCAGAAATGAACTTTGCCTGGGTTTCTAGACTAAGTTAAGTTGTGAATATTCAGGGACGTATACTCTTTTTTTTCTGAAAAGTGCACTTCAAAATGCAACGACTATCGTGTAAACGTATTGCCAGCTGCACAATACCGCTGTTGGAACCAACTGTCAAATTTTCAGCATTTGCACTTTTTCAGTACAAAACTGAGCGCTCGTGGCACGACAGTCCGCCTGACTGTGTAACTGGCATAGAAATTATTATTGGGCATTGTTCAGTATGCACTGCCCTTTGATGTTGTTCTGCCAAAAATATAATGTACTGAAACACTGAACCCGATGCCAAGTACACACAAGGGAAATTGGCATTTTGTGTATAGTTTATGCACATGAATTAAGAACGTGGCACGCAACTCAAGTGACATTTTTGGCATTTGCTTGTCTGGTGGTCCTTTTGTGCATTTTACAATTTAGGATGACATGATGGTATTTTTTTCGCGATAGAAATTGCGTTTAATGAACACTGCATTAATTCTGATGTATAGTTTAAAATCCGTGTACTTCTTGTTTTGACCAGATGTATAATTACCAGGAAAGTTATGTCATTTAAAGAAATAATAAGCAACTACTTTTTCTGATTCTAGGGGTCGACAGCTGGGACACAAAGTCCAGGGAAGCATGGTCTCACAAGATGGTCGATGAAACAAAAAGAACTTACGTGGGGGTATTCGTTGTACCGGGAACTGCAAACCCTGAAAATCCTCGAGCGCATAAAACCCTTGAATTTATAGTCTGGAAAACGGTGCAATCATCTGCCCACGTGTTCGTTGATGCGCTAGTGTATTTACAATGCCAAGTGATCAACTCAGCGTACGTAAATAGAAACAGCACACCCCCACACTGCTATCACCACATGAGCAAATCTAAGCCGTTCACCAGGCCTGGGTCAACCATTTGATTGTTTACTCTATTTGAAGCATAAACAAGGCCAGCAATTTTATGGGCCATGCCACATCTGGAAAATACCCTTAGTGGTCTTTACGAATAGCAGAGTGAAGTTCAAAGTTCTTTATTACTCTGACCAAAAATAAAAAACCGCCCTCAGGGGGTAAGATATCAAACTAACATGTGCTAAGAAGATGCACACTACACGGACAAAGAAAATCACATATGAAAAGAATGTTTTGTCATGTAGACATCCTGGAAGATATTGATCATGTAAAAAGGGTTGCATATTTTATGTTCTTAAATATGAATGAACGTAAGCCTCTTTCTCAAGTACATTTGATGCAACAAGATTTAATTCGACTTTGCTAAATCACAGTCAACCATTAAGCAAGAAGTGTCTTCAATGAATCTTTACTGTTTTTGATATTTATTTGATTTGGTCTACCCCATCAAAAACAAAAAAGAAAAACAAAAAACCCCCAAAGGTTTAAATTGGATATTTTTTGCCTATATGCATTGTCGCCACCATGCAATGTAAGAACAGTTATCTGGTTGTGGCGATGTGAGACAACACTTTTAAGTTCACTTAGTCTTTATATTCGAAATCAATACTGTGGGTGTCTATCTACCTGGTATATCATCCTTTGGGTGTTTTCGGTAGTGGCATCATTTTTGTCTCCGCTTTCGTGATTCAACGATATAATTTTATTAAATCGATTTCAACAGATGGTGAAATGTATTTAAAACATATCAGTAAGTCTATATGACACTATGATTAAACCCAGACGATTAAACCCAGAGCATTTAATCATATCATTAATTTAGCATTTGATATTTCAAATTAGGTAATGATGTGAGCAAATGTTTAGTTATATTATCAAATCTATTCCGACATATTGTCAAATATTTCATTTTTTTAAATGCAGTTAATCATATGTACAAATGGATTTTATGATATCATTAGATATTTGAAATTGTGAATAAACAGCTAAGCCAATAAATGGCTTGTCAAAAGTGTATATGTATATATACTTGAGGCAGACATTTTCTAATCTCACAAACTGAGCACGATCGGTATATTTGAGGAAGTCTCAGCATGACTCATTTTGTGTATGCCAGGAACTTGTCTTGTGGGTGACATGCCGTAATGTTTGTTAGCTTGTGAAACTTTAAATGGATATGCAAGGTTATTGTATATTGTAGAGTTTGACATTATATGTTATGTCTATATAAAAAAACTTAGAACCTATGTATTGTATCAAATCGCATCAACTTGAAGAACATTTGACCTTGACGTCGAAGGCCTGTCTAAATTACAATAAATATAAGTCATGAAGTTTGTTAAATCTGATAATGAAAGCTAGGCGAAAATAAAAGTACAATAGCATGTGTGACTTTTCGAAAATCGTTAACCACAATCATAAACCTAAATTTAGCGGTAAAATAATGACAATAATGACATCACTTATCAAAGAAAACAAATCAAGCTTAGTGCGCAAGAGACAGTTTGTTAATGTGTGACCATTGAAACGAAGGTCAATATATATAATTATATATATTCTTTTTCTACTTGAACCGCAAAGTTGACGCGATGTACAAGCGGCACGATAGTGTTGAGACTTTGATCTGGGAAAGTGTTCCGTCCCAACTGAAACATGCGCTGATCATCTGCGTTGACAAAATATTTTCTGCACCAATTGTGTACACATTGATCTTGCAGACATACCATCCTCTGTCAGCACTGTTTTCTTATGCTATTGCTATACACAGCGGTCTTCCATGCAGATGGAGCATCTTCTATAACCTTTTCATTCAACATGGGGGGGGGGGGGGGCAATTTGCAATACCTCATAAAAAGGAAGTACTGGTATCCTGAAATGGTATTAACCTTTCTTAATGCCATTTCTGCACACTTCGCTCTTCCATCCAGGCTGAGTGACCTCCACATGACCTGTTTCATAATGCCTTTTCTGCAGATTTGGTCTTCCGGGTGGAGAAGGGTTGTTTCCTCGGGTCCTTCCCGCTGCCGTGAGATCAGACTGTGGCGCATGCCATATTCCTTCCTCACTTGCCTGGCTCAGTGGCATTCCTGTAGTCAGCCAAGAACCATTAAACAATTTGTTGTCTACTTGTGGCATGTCATCATGAAAACACTCTGTACACAAACGCCGGAAATTATGCCTTGAGAATGAAAAAGGACACACCCACCACTTTGCCCCTTCAGAACCATGATGATGATGATGATGATAATAATAATGATAATAATAATAATAATATCTTTATTAAGCTTCCAAACTTGGAGCATACGTGATATTATACGTCAAAATAAACAAAAGAAATTACGCCAGACATACTGGTGACTTAAGCTGCATCATACACTTTTAAAAAGACGTTCTGGAGAGAGAAGAATTTTCTCCCCTATGGATTGTTGTAATACTTGTACAATAAGAGATAACGAATAGAGTCGACGACACTCCAACTGGGCGACTCGATGTTTTGGAATGCCTCATGGCCACAGAAGCGTCGCCAAACAGAACGGCCAGTGGAGGCATACAGATCGACTAGAGTGCCTCTGGCGGTGGTAACCTGGAATGGGAGATACTGGTAGGTGAATAAATGGACAAAATTACCTGAGTCGTTAATCTGTCAAACCGAATCCCCCGAGTTGTTTGTCTGCCTGCGCGCCTGATCACCCAAGCGCAAAGCGCGCGGGTGATCAGGCGCGCGGGCAGGCAAAACAACGAGGTGAATTCGGTTTAGACAGATTAACGACGAGGGTTATTTTGTATCTATCCCCTACGGTCCTTTCAGAAAGAAAAAAAAAAGACCATTTATATCACTTGGAACATTTTATTCACTACATTACATGGAACTTTGATACAGTCATGCCGCGCGTATGAATGAAAAATTTAAACAACAAAGAAAAGCGGTCGACCACAGGCCCAATGGCGGATTTTTTTGAACGGCCGTCGCTTCAGACAAAAATCTCGACGAAAAGACACTTTTTTATTACTTCTATATGGAATTAATTTGGTGGAGAGCAGAATTGGAAGGTTACGTTGACTTGGAATGTTGCACCAGCAAACATTCCAAAGTATGCACCCGTGGAGCTCAACTGACTGTTGGCCATCAGATTGGCCCCATCACTGACGGCAGCATTGCCAGCATTGCCCGAAGGAACCGGGCGATGGCTCCCTGCCACACCAGCTGGGACAAACGGTGAAGACAGAGTCTGAGGAGTGTTTTGGACAGATGTTAGAGGTCTCTGAAAAGAAGAAGAATTTCCCTGGAGAAGGCAGCACGTGGCGCGCTGTTAATTTCGGCTTGCTGTTCCATAATTGTTCACAGACTGCGTATTTTTGTGCCCGCTGAGCTGTTGAATAATGGTTGGCGGCCGGGACACTTGGATGTAAAAGTCGACTGCACATCGTGCGTCTCGCAGAGTGGTTATTTTTACTGGTAACCATCAGTCCTGCATTTTGGCCCTAGTTTGCATCACAGAATCAAGTTTATTCTTACCCGTTGGCTGGGATTTATACCACGGACCATCAGGTGTTCGGCCGTGATTTATGGCAAGTTAATAAGGCGAGTTTGGATATACCAAATATGGAATTGATTCCTTCCATATTTGGAAGACCGTATCTCTGATTTTACAAATATGGTAAAAGTAGTCCCGCCCATGGGATATGGTCAACAATATCACATGGGCCATATCCCATGGGTTTTCAATGTAATATGGTACAAAGTAGGGGATAAGAGACAGATCACGCACCAGTGATGGCATGTTCTATAAACATATCACATATCTCGTTTTATAATTTTACCTACCAACCTAGGAGATAATAAGTGCCTGTATTTATTTCGACTCGCTTCAAATTGAGACATGTCTATAGATTCACAACAATAAATGAGAGTTGAAACGACAATAGTTTTCCAAACATAATCTTTACTGTCAGACGCTCATCCTGGGTAACAGACCCTAGAGACATTATACTGATACACTGCACAACACGCCTTGGTAATTGTCTTAGATATGTGAGCCTGATTTCATGATGTCTGGTCATACGTGCCCTTATTCCTTGTTGACACAATTATAAAACGCACCAGTTTGTCTTGCCCTATTGTTTTTGTGTTTTTTGCCAAGAGAATCCAGGAACGTAGACTGGCTGAAGTCTCGTTCGCAATAATAGCTTTGGTCCAAATTAGCTAGTACTGTGAGCTACCGCTGCAACGCAGCGGTCGCACCCTCCCCCCCCCCCCCCCTCCCCGCTCTCTACTTGGCATTTCGCCTTTTTCCGTTGCTGGGTAGGTCACTCGATCCTCGGTCGTCTCACACGGTTTTCTGCCATCGGTTTATGTGCGTTTTTCTGCAATCGTCCGTTTGTTATACGGAAATAACGTGGGAACCGGGTGTTCTGGTGTCGGACCTTTACCCCGAACAAAATGTCTTGAATAAATTCTGCCAAATTTGCCTGGTGGTTCATAATCTTCTGGTCTTTGGACTATATTCAACCACTCCCGTCGTTTCTGTGTTTCTTTGAAGAAAACCGTGAAAGCTACCCCTTGGATACAGGGGTTTTTGTCCAATTTACCCAGTTTTCTTGTGTCTGGCTTACAGTCAGGAACTTTGCAATTGTAGACAGTCATTGTAGCTTGTAAATACCTCCGTCGTACGTTGCAAAATAACGATCAACTTTGCGATGTCATTTCCCTGTAATTTAACTATGGCGCAATATGGCTGCTATATTGAAACGACCTAACCTGCCGCAAGGTGCATCGGGAAATGACCCTGGCACTTTAGCGGCTAATGACGGTACTAGCTAATTTGGACCTTAGGTATTACCACTTATTTGAAAACCCGCCAGTACTTTCGGACCTGTATCCACTATCGGGGCAACCTTCTCCACCAAGCTTCATCTTTGACGCAGCGGGGCACTTGGCACTCAGCCAATTGCTGACCCTGAATTCACTGCCTCATGGTGACTTTACTATCTGATAAAAAACCCGTATTCCGGGGCTTACAACTGGCAACTGTTTGTCGTATTTACATTTTCAGGTAATGCTCAAACTAAAAAAGAACTATTATATGTTGTCAAATACATTCATTCGACAAATTAAGCTTCCTTTTACATTAATACATTAATCACGCATATATTTTGGATGGTACCTCTTAAAACATCGAAATGGCTGCCATTATGAAAATTGACAATTCCGCACCCAATGTCAATGGTTTGTAAATGAGCATTGGGACGATCTTGCCGAGTGGGGGTAGGAAGAGGGTTATAATATATGAGACCAAAAGTATATATTTTGCCAATATTTCAGAGCATCAATAATGATATGATATATGCTGTGGCAGCGATTCACTTTAATGTTCAAATCAAATGTTGTTATTTAGCTCAACCATGTCAAGGCAAGATTTTCCACTCGAAACTTCCAAGAATGCATCATTTTGCATACTCAAATTCGATTTTTTTCGGGGAAGGGGGGTATGCCCCACACACCCCTAGCATGCCTTCGGGCGTTGCATTGGCCATTTGGGCCACATATGTCTCACGTGGGACACTAAAAAAATTATGTGCCTTTTTGGACCACTTGGGTCTATGAGTTTCTAGCACTGGCTTAAGTAGATCAATATTTATTAGGGAAGGGCATCCATCAATTTTAAGGTTTGGCCTTTTTAGTAGGGTCTCATGTTACCGGACAACATATATTTTTGGTAGGCCTTCGGTAACTTGGACATTTGTTGAAACATGTTTAAAATGGATATTCTTTCCCCTGTTACACATTTCCTCTTTTGACGTCAGTTTCTTACCTGGGCACAGCTGGAGGCACTTGTAATTTATAAAACGAAAGAAATACTATTGGGACGATTGGTGAGCCGGCAAAGCCGGCGACTGATTATTTTAAGCTGGCGAAGCCAGCGTTGGCTGGCTTCGTCCCCTCACCAATCACATTTTGATATTTTCATAAATTAATGTTGCGAACGAGAATGCAGGCATCAGCTGGTTTCGCCTGCTTACCGATCATCGTGTTTCATTATTTTTATAAATTATCATTGCGATCCAGACAGCAGCCAGTCTACCAAGAACCACGATGACAACAAAGTTGTCAACTTCGGGCATATATACGTCACAATATGTGGGCCTCTATTACTCAAGCAGTTAAAAAGACATTTATGTGATACAAAACTACAATTAAAAATCACAAATTAATCACTTTTTGCGTAACCATTTCAATTCTGAGGAAACCTTTACATTTTGGCTGCCGGATACAACTTATTGATAACATAGAGCCAAATTTACTATACCAAGATAATTATGTGAACACAAGAAAATTATGACATGCTTATGGATGACTTTTGGATCAAAACACAAAATTCAGCTTTTCCCTTTGGAATCAATGACAGGATTTTAGGCTTCGCGGTGTTAGGAGTTTGGATTTTGAGACTGTTGATAGCTCACACACCTTTTCATAATAATCAGGAAGGTACTCAAAGAAGAAGTAGTCATGGACAAGGGAAAATCCCGGAAAAACAGGAAATTTAGGAAAGTGGACACAAAAGACCTTTTGTTTAAATTTACTACAGACTTTCTCTAAAGGCATTGGTCAACTACACATGGCTCTTAAAGCACTATCATTTCGAGATATAACCAGAATCAATGAATATTTTGGGTCTTTTTCTAAACTCGCATTTCCAAAATTTTTTGGTAAAATCGTGCTTACACAACAACTATTCGGAAACCAGATTCTGAAAAGAAAAATTGGATCAAATATTTTGCAACTCCCATCTCATGGCAGTCAAGCATCATTCCTTTCAAACACAAAATTATTGATTCACTGAATATTGAGTCCTTTTTTTAAATGAAATTTGTTTGTAACATGATTCCCAAGCAATGTGAACTAAAGAACCCCCCCCCCCCCCCATTATTTCCTATATATATGGCAATAATACTGAACAAAGTACATGTATCATGAATTACAAGAAATTTCTGGCTTCAATGACTCTTGGAGATATCCCAGCAAATAAAAATTGTGACTGTATGTCAAACTATAGATGTTCTAATTTTGTTGATGAATACCAGAAACATGTATTTACAGGTAATTTGGATATAATACAAAATTCAGTTTTAAACGAATTGATGAAAAAGATACAAAATTTAGGGTAGGTCGTAAGTTAAATATTGACAGTATTTTTCAGGATATGTGTAATGCTTTTGATTCGTATTGTATGAAATGGGCAAAGAAAGAAAAAAGAAAAATTCATAAATTTGATGGATGGTTATAAAACTTGAAAAGAGTCATCAAAAATAGAGTTGACCGTTACATATCCCACATTGCGAATTTCAGTATGGTGAATTTGAAGCAGCCTTAAGTTTTAAAAGCAGTTAAAGAATTACTAGAGAGATACTACTATTATTAAGGCAGGTTACAATTTTGAGATCATCTGCAAAAATATTATCTTGATGTTTTTGAAAAATAAATTTGGTATCAACGATATTTCTGACATAAGAGGAAGACACGTATATAAATTACACAAACAATTCATTGTTAATTTGATGCACATAAAGATGAGATGGAAACAAATTTTAATATCAGAATATTTCTGAAGAGGATTCCTACATACCCCTTGTGTCCTGGATACCCAAACAACATATACCCGTTCAAAAACAAAATTCATAGCTGGTGCTTCAAAATGTCCAACTAAACAGCTATCAAAGTAAGTAACACTGTGTTTGACTGCAATTAGGGGTGATTTCTGTGAATAATCTAATGTAATTTCTACAAATTGTGAAATAAATTGCTTTGGGGTATTAACAATTCTTCCGAGTTTGTATAAAAGCAATCAGATATTTAAAAGCAAAAGGTATCAAATGTTTTGATTTTCCTACGCTTTACACAAATCTATCCATACATGAAGTCAAAAGTTCTCTTTCAGAATTAATCAGCAAAGTTTTGAAACATACTGGTAAATCATGCAAAAATATTAATTCCTATTCAAAGAAAGTATATTGGCAACGTCACATAATAAATATTCAAAAGTAACATTAAACCTCACACTGTTGAAACTTTGATATATGCTATAAAATTTCTTTTGGATAATACTTTTGTTCGATGTGGACCATTGGTTTTCCAACAAATAAAAGGCATTCCAATAGGTAGCAAGTACTCTCTATTACTCTCTGATTTATATTTAACCTGGCTCAAATTGAAGTATATGGATAAATAGATGAAAAAGGATTTTCATACGGCTACAAAATTATAAAACAATGCAAGCTATATTGATGACATTGCTTGTGAAAGTGTGCAAAATTTTAGTGAGCTTGCCAAAGAGATTTACGCCAAAACATACCCCCCCCCAAGGTAACAGTTCAGGTGATTTCAAAGATGTGTTCCTGAACGTGGATATTCGGGTCTCAAATGACAAGTTTTGCATAAATGTCGATCACGAAATTGATGAGTTTAACTTTAAATCAACTAGTTATCATTTCCCTGACAGTAATATTTCGGAAATTATTGGATATAATACATTTAATTTTTGTCACAAAATTTTGAGATTTGCTGGCGTTTGTTCTAAATTTCAGGACATTGCATCCATGCAGAACCAAATTTATTTACGACGGACTTGATTCAAGAGAATTCAAACATGTATTTTTGATAAAAATATTTCAATAATTTTGGCCATAATCCAGAGATTGTTACTAAATTTGGCTTTAATAATTTTAGAGATTTTAGACTTGCCTGTTTTGTTGCTTAATTTTGTTTGGCATCACTATGTTTTAATATTCACCTTTCAGATATTTTAGGCTAGCATGTAAGTGCACATTTACTCAATGTCAAACATTACTCGAGTCGGCTGTCCCACGCTAAGGCTGGGAGTTAATCATAGGCTGTCCCGAGCCCTTGACCAGAAATTGGCAGTATTTACCTAATTATCACAGACTTGACTCATTCTTTTGAAGCGTTAACCCAGAGATGGCAACAAAATACAGCTTGATATTTTGGAGACTTTGATAATGAGGAGTATGCGTCATCATGGGGTTTGTTTTACATTTCTGGTACAGGATGCCCGTTATTACAGTGTTTGTTAGGAATTCCCCAGGTTTGTGCGGTGTCTAGCTGAAACTGTTTATTTTATAATCACTGTGGCTAAACATAATCATGATAATGCCCAGTTTGTTTCTACTTTGTTATACACTGGCAGGTGGTTAGACTAAGGTGAGCTATCCAGCTAAAAAGAGTACATAATAGTTCAAGAGTGAGTCAAACAATTCTTATCTCAACTTGTACCATAGAAATTTAGTAATTTTGTTTGCTTTGACAGGTATTCTTTATTCATACTGAAGCTCTGCATTTATAAGCAAAGCTTCACTTATTAAGCTAATTCATCATTTGCCACGTTCGTATTGATTCATTATCATGTGGGTCGTCTTTGCTGAATATTTAGCTTGAACAAGGAGCCGCTATGCTCAGAGAGACATGCAGGGGCGCAGGCTCTAAAACATGACCAAGTAGTTACCCGCTAAAGACCCTGTATTTGGGCTAATGCAGCCTGTGTCGATTTTCTACAGAGGATCGTGAACAACATGTACAATAATACTTTTATATTTATAAATAGGTTGGGCAGTGACAGGTGAGCGTGTGGAGAACATAGAGTTTGAATAACGACTAGGATGTGGTTCTATACGACAAAACTGAAGTATAACAAGCAAATAATTATTGTTCAGCGAAAAGACGTTACGAATAATTGTACATATGCACAGTTGGCTGCCATAGAAACTAAAGAGTTTGTCTTACATTGAGGCTATATCGTCTCCACCGTGCACTTGATCTGAAACTCCATTTCCTGGCACACCCCTGACTGCAAGTCTTCATTTCCTGCATGCTTCTGATCTGTAACTCTCTATTTCCCAGCATTCACTTGATCTGAAACTTTAAGTTTCCTAACATTCCTTTGATCTAAAACTGAACACTCATCAGTATACTTGTGACCCGAACCTCCCCATTTCTTATATGTAACATACCCTATATCTGAAGTTCACCATTTCCTACCATTCTTACACCTGTTAATAATGCTTTACCTTTGGATCTATGAGAAAAAAATGTGATCGACCATGGCTATAAGTTGGCTGCAATATATTTTATTCATTTTAAGTTTTATAAGTGGCTCAAAGCTTTTGGTACCCACTGGGTGAAAAATACTAAAAACCGTCTTTTGTATGCTTATATTTTTTCAACAGTTCCATAGATATGTATGTCTTGGATGCTTTTTTCCAGTCACGTTTTTTTTTCTTTGACCTTTGTGGCAAATTTGTGTTCTTTTCTTTTTAAAGTGGTAGTTGTTAAGGAAGAAATCGACTGATACGATGGCATGTCAGGGAAGAGTACAGTGCACCAGTCCAATCAAAGAGGGCATCGAGTGATGTGAAGAAAGTGAAACCGAGGCGCAAAAAAGATTTGCAACTTTACTGAAACTTGTAATACACTTATATGATTGAATTTTATTTAAGATGGCCATTACCCTTAAACATGAGGTTTACATAGGTCATAATCAATAACATTACAGCTCCTCCCTAGCCTCCATTACCAACATTCAGCCTTCCTTATGGTGTGTAATGCAGACACGCCATCTATCGCCAAGACGTGGCATATAATAATACATGTTCAGGGACAAAACCCTTTTTCTGCGTTTTTGAGGTGAGATGGCTCAGTCAGTGCAGGCCCGTCACCAGGGGGGGGTTCGACTAGTTCGAACGAACCCCCCTTTGCAAAAAAAAAAAAAAAAAAAAAATCTATCCTTGCCTAAATAATAGATGTGAACACACCAATAGCCCACCACCAGTGAGATAAACTGTGTATTATGTTTCTTCCAATGAGTCCAATGGTCCCTACACCAACCTTCAAAGAAAGCTCTGTAATCTTATCTATGCCCTGCTGTGAATCATTAATGATATCAATATCATGTGGTAAGGGTTTCTCTGCCTGTGTATCCATTTTTAAATTTCTGTGTATCGGATCATAAAACAAATCATTACATATGAATATTTGAGGAAAATGACTCCAATTCCGTACGTTAATCACTGAAATCGGTATAGGAAAAAGTGTTTTTTGCCTAGTTCCACAGAATTTCCCCCTAAGAAAGCACACCCACACCACATCGTGCGAATGTGAACGCAATGCTAGTGTTCTAAGGAGGCTTCACAATTACATGAGGTGTAACATGCGGGAAGAGCGACTAACAGGACTGGCTCTCATGCATATCCACTATGACACTCAGGTGGATTTTGACCAAGCAGTAGACCAGTTTGCAAAACTTCATCCACGTAGGCTTGAAATGGAGAACATCATTTTCTAGTGTATATCTAGTAAAATGGACTTGTAGCAATCTCATCAGAGAGGGTTTTGCACTCACCTCTGATGTTATTTGATTGCAGTTCATGGAGTCAAGAACTTTATTAATACATAAACTACAACTACATAAACTGATAATCTCATAGAATATTGTCTACCTTTAAGTTTTGTACACCTTTGACCTATGTTTCAACTTTGCATTGTTTATCAATTTATTAGAAAAATTATTATTGTTATTTGATTGCTGTTTGTATCAGAGGTAAAGTAACAAGACAACATAATATAGGTTTATTCTGCTGGAATATAAATCAAAAGTGTTCATAGAATAGAAATTTAGAATCAAAATACCTAGATATGCACTTAAAATTATGTTGGCACAATGGCTAAAATGTGACCCCAAAACTCACCAGAACACACCATTTTGTCACTCATTTTTTCAAAAGCTTCTACCTCTTGGGAGGGGGGCACGCCCCCCTCCCAAACCCTCCCCCCGCTCGGTCGCTAACGCTCCCTCGCAGTGACAATACCGAATTCGAACCCCCCTTTAGGAAAGGCTGGTGACGGGCCTGCAGTGTATCAACAATGCTTTCCTTTAGGCTCCTACGTTCTGGATATACAGATATTGTTGAATTTAAAAATCTACATGTGTCCAGTCCAGCCGAAAGGTAGCAAAGTTTTGCCTGTGAATTTAAATAACACTGTATCGGGTGAGATGTTTTGCATGGTGGCTCATAGGTGCCAACTTGATGTTATATTTTTATCTCCTAATTACGAGAGAGTAACTCGTAATTACGAGATAAAAAAAATAACATTAGGTCGGCACCAATGAGCCACCATAGTTTTGAGACAAAAAAAATGAAGGTCGTTAGAACACAGGATAATTTTACTTACTGATATGTTCCGAAACACTAGATGACACCTTGCGTCC
This sequence comes from Hermodice carunculata, assembly GCA_964020975.1. Lineage (NCBI taxonomy): Eukaryota > Metazoa > Annelida > Polychaeta > Eunicida > Amphinomidae > Hermodice > Hermodice carunculata. Next base: position 67,902,255 of record OZ026613.1, read on the forward strand.
AAAAATCCAAACATATTGATAGTGCAGCTTGAAGGCTTGGTCAGCCTACTGTTAGAGTGGTGTTCTGGACCATAGAGTTGTATTATATACTGGATGCATGTCCATGCTAATTCCTGTAAATATTACTTTTAAATGTACTGTTATGGGGGGGGGGGGGTTCTGACCTGGTGTATTGGGCATTTGTATTTGCTGTACTCACGTACTGGAAGCCCTTTTAATTTCCGTACTTCGTACCAACCATAATTTGTACATTTTCTTCTCTTCCGAACCGTGTATTGGGGCAAACTTATCATTTGTATCACCGTACCATGGACATCTTACCCACCCCTATTATATATATATATATATATATATATATATAATTTACATTTATATTCCCAGAAAGCCAGAGGTCACTTTGCCAAACCGTACAAACTGAGTAAGGGCTGAAAAGGTAGCTTTTAGGGGGAGGCAATTTGCTTTTGAAAGAATGGTTTAGTTTATTTAACTGTTTTTTTTTCTTTTTCGTTTTTTTGACATATCTGGCTGTTTCATCATTTTTGCGGATTTCACCAATCGATTGTAAAGTCAAAAATCTATCTGTTTGACATTGTGTGTGATTAAATGGGGGGTTACTTTATCAACGTTTTGCTAGGAAACTGATACTAGAACCTTTCGAAAACGCTAGCTTGATGTTTTTGGCCTCTTTTTGACAAAATAGTATCTGAGGTAGAAAATATGAAACCAATATAGTATAAAATATGATTGCATAATAATTAATTGTGCACCAACAAGAGAATATAAAACTTTTTCATTTTGGTTATTTTGAGGAAAAAAAATGCCCTTTTGTGGGAATTTTCGGCGATTTAGTTGACCCCTGTGAGGGAATTTTTTCTGCAAAAAGTGTCCTTCATAGCGCCACATACTTACAGTGTTTACTTATTGCAGAAGGGGAGTTCGTACACACCATATACTGTACCCTAGCTACTGACTTAGTTGTGCTTACTGAATATCAAAGTATCCACATCTCCATTTTAAAAGGGCGTAATTCAAGCATAGGTTGGATTGCTTGCTTCAGTTCAGATCATTCCCAAAAGATTAACTGGTCTCCGCCAAGTAGCTTATCGCACCCAATGGAGTGTGCTCAGAAGGATAGGTAGTGGGTGTTAACCCACTACCTTTTCTGCTAAGCACAATCCACTTGCTCTTTCATTAAGATAACATAAGATAAGACAGCGCTATTTCAGACTTAAGTCGTCCATAGTACAACAGTACGGTTACATGAATATAAATAGTAGTATGAATTTATGTAAAGATGTAACTGAAGATTTAATTCATTTTCTGTTTCTTTGTCCTTCCCTTAATCATATCCAAAACAAGTATTATAACCTGCTGGAATGCACACTAAGGTAAGAAGGAGCACTTGATATATGGCACAGATTTTGTAGTTCATCCAGTTTAAGTAAACTATGATTATTTCTTGGAGAAAATGCTTACAATTTTGGTGAAACCCCGGGTAAAGTCTTTGATATGATTTGGTTTAAACATATTTTATTTCCAAAAGAAAAACAATTGGGAAGAAGGGCAAAGCCCTATATTAATCCCTCTTGTGGAGAAAAGACGGAAACACAGGACTGACTTGACAGCACAACTCCAATGAACCACCGTTCATCAAGTCCAAGGGGACTTGATGAGCAGCGTGGTCGGAAAAACAAACGGAAGGATAGACGCCACCAGAACAAACACAGATAGCGGGGCTCATAAACTTGTCAATATTGCCAGTATATATTATTAATTTGCATTTTCGAATTATCGATATGAATGATTAAGTTACAGTTTCACCTTGGAATCGTTTACTTTTTTCAATAAACTCTTGAACAGATAAAAATATGATAATATTGTCCTCGAGACTGCAAGAAGCACTGCCAAACAAAATTGTGTTAATGGAAAATGGAGCCAAACGACCAATGGTTGTATGTAATGCATCTCGAGCGACAATGTAGTTTGGACAGGTGAGAAAGTAGTGCCAGATACTCTCGGTGGTGGCGCCACATGAACAAGCTGCTGAATCTTTTACACCAATCTTAAAAAGATGTTCGTTCAATTGGCTGCGGCCCACACGCAAACGAGAATGTAAAATAGACAGATATCTTTTGCCTACATTAAGAAGTTCGGGAAATATAACAGAAAGCTGTCTGGGAGTTGAAATTTTCTTCTTAAATTGGAACAAAGTTGGAAGATTTCTAGTTTCCGATGGGAGAAGGTTCCACAACGTGATAGCAGAAGGGAAAAAGGAGTTTTCGAATAAGACTGTTCTACAATTGAAAGAGGGTAAGTCTGAGCGTCTGCTTTGATCGAGTTGTGCCCTAGTATTACGGTGGAATATTGGAATATTGGGGAGAAGAGAGTACAAATAGCTAGGGGTTAATTTATGAACTATTTTATACATCATGATTTGTTTGGATCTTTCTCTTCGTTTGGACAGGGTCTCCCAGCCAGTTTCTTCGTATAGCTTTTCTATAGGGGTGGTTTTCATTGCTCCTGTCACGATGTGGGCCACAGTCATTTGAATGTCTTCCAAAAGTTTTGCATCATCCTGCGTGTAGCCATCCCAGACTACATTTCCGTACTCTAAAATAGGTCGAATGAAGGAGGTATAAATCGTTTCTAGTGTGTCCCGGTCAAGGCGATACTGTAGAGTTTTCAGAATGTTTACTTGTTTACAGGCTTTAGTTGCAACTTGTTTAACATGTTCATTCCATTTTAGATCTGATCTTAACGAAAGACCCAGATGCTTGTGCTCTAAAACATTCTCTAATTGATGACCATTCGTCCAGGGAGGCCAGATCATCGTTCATGACAGTAGCAGCATGAACAGGATCTTCAATAGTAAGATAAAGGGACGTATCATCCGCAAAGAGTTTGACTTCTGAATTTACAACGTTGACTATATCATTAATATAAATCAAAAAGAGTAAAGGACCTTGATATGATTTCTGAGCAGTATTTGATGGAAGCGTGGGAATGTCGACGTGAGTCTCTCGCAGACACGTCAGGGTAAAACCGGCCTATTTTAGATAGCGAAAATACTGTAAGTAACCTTGTAATAACTGTACATATTTTATGCTGCATTGCTGCAGTGTATATAATGTTTTTATCTGACACGCCGCGGGTTCTGCCCTGCCCGCAGGCGCCCCCGCTGTAAAGGGGTAGCTTCAGTAATAGATAGATAGATAGATAGATAGATAGATAGATAGATAGATAGATAGATAGATAGATAGATAGATAGATAAATAGATAAATAAATAAATAAATAAATAAATAAATAAATAAATAAATAAATAAATAAATAAATAAATAAATAAATGAATAAATAAATAAACATTTTTGTGTTACATTAGTCGGGCACACAGCAGTTATACAAGTCAATCAACTCAAGAATTCAGAATACCTAACAAGTAGCACTAATGATCACTGAAGATCCATAATTTTGTCTTCCATTTAGAGTGTATTCGTTCGATTTAAACAAAGGTGATGACCTGCCTATGAAAATAACGAAGCGCTTGGTGTGTCCTTAAATGTAAAAGCTGATCTAAATGTGAAAGCTACGCTGAAGGTAAAAACTAAAAAAAAACCGACTTAGTCACAAATGTGAAAGTCTACTCTACATGTAAACAATGGTGAACAATCAATTTGGTGATAAACATGAAAAATTGTCTGAAGCTAAAAGTACAGAAGTCCCATTCGTAAAAAAAAAAAAGAAAATGGCACCTCGAATGAAAAAGCAAAAACCCCTAAATGTAAACATATAACGATAGTAGATGACAAGTACTGTATATTTACATTCAGTTTGGATTACAGCAAAAAAAAAATGAGAAAAAAGAATGCAGTCTATGTCCTCGTGTCCTTTGTTTTTCTCTAAAGGTAATCCTTTTGCAGTGAGTACTGTACTTCTATCGGCACCAAAACCTATAAGTGTGGTAAACTTGGTCATTTCATTTTTTTTGGTTTTGTTTTGTTTTGTTTTGTTTTCCTACAGTTAGTAACGTATATTTTCAAAATATCATGCATTTTCGTGGGCAAAGGTGAAATGTGGTCTGTAGGCCTATAATGTGAGGCAAACAATGCATGCAAATTAGTTGTCGCCATATATATATATATATATATATATATGTTTGTATGTATGTATGTATGTATGTATGTATGTATGTATGTATGTATGTATGTGTGTGTGTGTGTGTGTGTGTGTGTGTATTGCATGCGCTAAAACAATAAGTACTTTATAGCCATTCTCCAAATAAAATAACATCAATTCTATTAAACGTTTGGGCTCTCAACTTTCTACATTTTTTGTTTCTTTACTCTTGTATGTAGGTCAGTGTTACGATGCCCACCGTTCGAATATTACTAGAATTCAACAAAGAATGACAACAATGATATAACTTTAACAATAACAATATATTAACAATCAAAATTAGTACAAAGTAGGTAATCGTATCTCCACTGGTATTTCAACAGTCAAACAGTCTTAGGTAAATCCTAATTCCTGGTGAGATTATCCACAGGTACTGTCCCACTGTCCCAAGTCCTATGCCAGGTGCCAAATGATCTGGTACAAATCCCACAGAGGTACGGTTTTTGTCCAATGAGGTACAAGAAAGTGTGGTGCTGATCCAATCCCGCAAAGGTACAGTTTGGGTCCAATGTGGTACAATATACCAGTCCACTACAGATTTACTGAAAACACTTTAAAACTTTTATTTCTTAGAGTCTACCTTCGGAATTCATAGTTAACACTGTGTCAACGTTTAACAATATTCAGTCATTTTGTTGAATTGGATTTGGATTTTAACTTATAATAGATAACATATTTATGCTACAGAATTTATGATGTTACAAAATGTTCATCAGTGGGATTTCCCTCATAATCATTTTCCTATTGATTGGCAAAGCACGCAACAAGTTGAATCGATACGTTTAAGATATATATACATATATATATATATATATATATATATATATATATATATATATATATATATATATATATATATATGTACATATATATGTATGTATATATATATACATATATATCATGATGAAATTGCGATCAAAAGATCATATATAATGAGAAAAAACACATACTTGAAGTTTTTTCAGCCGAAGATTTCGAAAATCTGGAAATGCGCGGTTTCCCACACGTAGGAAAATCATAATGCTACTTAAATCAGCAATTAATATCGAATGTGCAACTGAACTTTAGGCAAGATAAACTGTTACTTGTTAATGAAGTACTATTTATAAATCCATTCTTTTCGAGGAAACCGTATATGCAGCTCCATATTAGCCTCAGGGATCTCACGTTTTTATGGATGTTCCTTCTAAAGGTCAGACGATTATTTGACTGGACACCAAGGACATTAATTATCCCGCGTTTTATAATTTCCATTTTACCTCTTCTGAAACTATAAATTCTTAACACATGAATACTGGTCAGAGCACTGCGTCGGTGTTCTGAGAAGATATGACCCATGTGACGTCTAAGATCACCTTAGCACACGGCATTTAGTTGCCGAGATTGTAATTACTTTCTCCCACGCGTAATGTGATGAGTATATTTATACATTGACTCAAACTAAAGGTCCACAGAAAAGACATAAAAATTCTCCTTGGCATGACATGGTGGGTGGATTTAGACGACACTAGTTCTGTTACACTTTGATTTATTGGAAACGAGTGCTTGAACTCAATCTCTTGTCCAAAGAGACTATTATCCTTTATTTATATCTCTGTGTCAACACAGATAGCCTACTTTGTTTTCCCAATATTTTTTTCTTTCGTCCTTTACATCTACATCGTTTCCACAGTTTCACTAGGAATGGTATAACCCAGCAACTGCAAATTTGGCATGGACTTAGAGCTGTAAATCAAATTGTGCACCTGATTTGAAATAGTCATGATATGTTTAAAACTATGCAAATTATATGCAAATGAAAAGTTTAAATCTCTCATATCTGCAAAAGTCTAATGTACTCCTGGGAAAAAAAGAGGTCACCCCACCCTTATGGCGACCTCACGGTGGGAAGAACCAACCCCCAACATGCCGATGATCCTGCCTCTGTTAAGCTCAGAGAGCTGCAAGTGACGCGCACGCCATGGCATAGTGGATTCACATTAATCTCTGAATTGCCAATGGACCCTTATAAAGACCATAGGCACCTCAATACCAGACATAGTTTTCACGCCTTTCTTGCTACTATTATCTCACTTCCGGAACATTTCCTTTTGTGTGACTGTGCAGGCATACCTTTAGCTGTCCTATCCATGTTACATAACATTCTATGTGACACCCGTATTTTTCATAGAAACTAATATTTAGAGCAGCCTATGTTAAATCAGTCGGGGTGGCCTTTTTCCCAAGAGTATTGATAAACATATTATTCTAACACATACGTTTGTGTTTCCTTCTAAGCCTATGTTGTTTTACCTGATTGTGAGTTACGTTCGTTTGTATTTCATTTTCAGGTTGTTCAACAATCTTACAACAAAAATGTCACAAGCTGCATTGATTATTCTACCAACACAAGGATAAGTGTCGTTCAGTTCCAACGGACCCAAAAGTGCAACATAGTCAAGACAGGTCATTTAAACAACACACTTGAGTTGAAAGTTTTCTGGAAAGTGAGAATACCCCACATGTCGAAATCCAGCCACGGCATATGGTCCCAAAGGCAAAAAATAAAAAAATACAAAAATAACGCCTGGTTTAACTGATACCATTGCAAATGAACCACTGGTAGAAACACCAGAAGCGTGGTGTAAAAATAAATATTGTATCGCCCACCGTGGTTCGTGGCTGGTGAGTGAACAGTATGGTTGGTCTTGCCATTTTGGCTGCCAGTAACGTTCTTTCATTTGGTAAAAAAAAAATTCAGATAACATCAGTACTTAGCTGACCACTATGCAAAACTAGTGTAAATGTGTGCTATTCATTCCTACCTCTAGTAAGGTATTTCCAATTGTTGATACCTTTGTGAGAAAGTTGCGTTATCAACCAGTGGATTATATTGTCAATAGAACCAGAGCTCAACTTAGAAGTGATAAATTACGAGATCCAGCCAACCGTTTAGCATTTTGTCAAAACAAAGTATAAGTTCGTTGACGGTTTTGTCAATTAAGTATCTGATTTTATTTCAAAATGTATAAAATTTTAAAAAGTGTTTATTTTTTCGGTGAGGCTGAATGAACCAAATGGTTATTGAATAAAAAAAAAAATTTCACTTGCTCGTTGCTTAGGACGTCGGAGCTTTTGAGGTGGAAAGTAGTGAAAATACACAGGTTTTTTTGAAATTCCAAACAAGTAAAGCTGTAACCTATTACTGAAATATCATTCAAATCTAAGGTCGATATAATTTCTTCCCGATGTACATGGTTGTGATTTATTTGGGATTTATCTAAAAGTTCTGAGTTATAATACCACATAACTGATTCCCATGATACAAAAAACCCACATTTTCCAGCAGCATTGGTAAACTTTTGTACCATACATAGTTCACGCACAAAGGTTACAATATGTCTCATATAAATTTGTGAAAAAAAAAGTTTTTGACTTGAGTGAATGATTGTGTATCACTTTTTTCTTCACGGCAGCACATATATTATTTGATCTGCAAAATGAACCAACAGCTTTTCTGTCTGCACGCAAGGATTTTGAAGAGTGTCGTGGTGCACTAAGGAAAATAAAATGGGGGAGGAGGTAAGGGGTATTCCGCACTGGTGTACTAGGAATTCTTATTCGCCGTACTTACGCACTAGAAGTCCCTTTGAATTTCCATACTTCGTACCAACTATTGTTTGTACATTTTCTTATTTTTCCGTACCTGGTACTAGTGCAAATTTATTACTTCTACCACTGTACTAGGGGCCCCCTTACCCCCTATTATAATGCGTCAATTCATATGTATTATCAGTCACTCAGCGTTAATCATCTATATATTTTTTTCCAAAATATTTTGTGCAGGCGATTAACGACAGCAGATTAAACAGGGATGCGGTACTTGAAATGAACGCTCACCGAAGACCACTTGGGTCTAGGTGGTATCAAATAAACCAGACAGGAGATAATCCGTTTGACGTACATGTGTGTGGTTGTGACGGGACCTAGATAAAACTGCATGTCAGGGTACATTATGGTTCGTGCTGTCTGACTAGACTCATTCAGATTCTTCCTGTGAGGATGACTCCCTAGAGACGCATCAAGACAACTCTATAGGTGCCATACATTTGTATTTAGCATAGCTCCTGCCCATAATCATTCCATTTGAACCCCGTGTTGGAAGGAACATGTCTAATGATGCAAAGGATGAGAAATCAATATCGGTCATCGTTTGACCTTTTTCTGCAGCGAGCAGTACTAATTAGCAAGGCATTACTAAATATGTCAATATCTGCGCATATAATGCGCGTGTTGTCTCTTTAAATTCTTACCCTCTTAAACAATGACCTTACCACCCGGTGTTTATTTGAGTCACAGGCTTAATGTTCTATATGTGATGTGGTCTATACATACCTCCGCTTGATCATTTGCAACCATCTTCGACTCTCTGCACATCCAAACGTGCAAGATCTGTGTACTCTGAGTTTGAGAGATAGCCTGTACGTCCACTGAGGCATAAGCGCTTTAAACAAGATAACCAAGACTAGTGGCAATGTGTAGGAATACGAAATACCCGCTTCTTGATGGTCATGTATGATTTTTGTTGGAATTTTCCATTGGCGAAACATACAAAACAGGCACTCGAATCTTTTTATGTCCTATGGTGTATCGTTATTCAATCAGACTACAGGAAATGTGACAGAAAAAGGTGACGAAAAATAAGCTTCCCGGCATCTGAACATTCTGTTGGCCTTCATAACGCCCCGGGTCAAGACGTCAGCATAATGACAGCACTTTACGTGACATTTGAGTTTACCAGGTACATGGACGAAGCAAACAAAAATCCCTGTTTCACGAGATCAGACTTGATGTTTGAACTTTGAGGCACTTTTGATGAAAAGACTTTTCTGATCTTGTCTTTTCATCAAAAGTACCTCAAAGTTCAAACATAAAGTAGAAGTGCACGTGCCTTGTATAGAATGCAGTGCATAGCAGGTATTGTAGTAGAACTACATGGTTTCTGTGGGCAGTTTTTAGGGGAAATATAGGTGCTCCTAGTGTATTTCCTTATAAATTAACCACACCCTTGCAGGACATCAGGCAAGACCACTGGGGTGTGACTTGTGTATTCAGCTATTAACAGGTCAATTAAGCCATTGTTCTTGTATACTTGCAGATGGGTTATTTCCATGATGATAAGACATTGTATTGTTGTCAGCGTACCTATATACATCACATTTCGTTCAAGGTAACAATAAAAGTCATTCATGAAGATATTAAATAATAGGGGTCCCCAGATAATACATGGGGGAACATCGTGTAGGACTTCTGTCCAGTCACTGAACGTGCCTCCACATTGACCCTTTGAAGAAAGGCAGCTACTTATAGGTCTGCACCCATGTTCACCTATTGCGTACGCTTGAAGTTTGCACATCAGTTCATTGTAAGGAAAAGAATCAAAAGCTTGGCATTGATATTGGTAGACCTATCAGGGACTCGCAGTGAAAAGAAGCCGATTTTTTTTCGGGGAAAACAATGAGGAATGGAGATGTACTTGTGCGGTTTGTTATCTTCAATGGAAGAGTAAGTTCTTGGCATGTAATATTAAAAATCTTCGTGAGCAGGTTTCCTCGACGTGCTTTCAGGTGGTCAGTATGCTGGGCATGCCCGATAGAATTTTTGCTTTTTGCATATCAAAGTGGCAGGTTTGTCATTCTGCATAGTCAACATGTTGGAATGTTAAGACAGTAAAGATTGGCGTTACACAGCGGCAACAATTTCATTTGTGTCATATGTTTATATGTTTTGCATTGGCCTTTGCATCTGAATACTGCATCGACCTGGTATAACCTTGCCAAGAAATAGACGATCCTAGGCATTATTACTGAAACGTGTATACGGCCTGTCTCTCTCTCTCTCTCTCTCTCTCTCTCTCTCTCTCTCTCTCTCTCTCTCTCTCTCTCTCACACACACACACACACACACACACACACACACACACACACACGCACGCACACATTCATATTCATTTTTCATACATATATAGATACGTAATTACATATGTTTGTGTATCACGAGAGAGAAAGAGAGAGAGAGAGGTAGCCTGTCGAGCGATCTTCTGTCCCTGCCTGTTTCGTGTCTGTGTGTGTGTGTGTGTGTCTGTGCTGATTTTGTTTCCCCCCAATTTTAACATGTAAATTTTAATCAATTTCAAAATGTTGTAATTTTAATGCTATAATTTCAAATCAAAATTTAGCTGATATGAAAATCTTTTTGTTAGGCTTGATCAGGGGTTGTCGATAATTGATAAAAAAGAGAAACTGGCTTGAAACCTTTGTGCTTGTACTTGTAATGAAATAAACTTGGACACTTGCAGACTCCAATACACCGTGTAGATAATCTTCCGTCTGGCTAATGATCCCACTCCTAATGCTAAGCGGGTTAAGAAAAGCTAGAAGGAAGGGATTATACCCCGGCACAATTGAAGAGTCGGCCAAAAAAAAAAGGCATTAATTTCTTTCAGAGACACTACCATGTTGTCTTTATGATTAACGAGAGTGCATACGAATCAGAAGGCAAAGGTGTGCATTTACCCTCCCCCAGAAAAAGCGCAACATTTGGCTTACAACCAGCACATCGGATTATAAATAGACACAGGTGCTACATTTAGTGCAAACGATGTTACCAGGAAATCAGGTTGCAGATTGAAGTGCTAAACCTACCAGGGGTCTGTGCTGGCTTCCACTGGAAGCTTTGGCAGGCTCAGCACAGTGTCAAGAAGACCGGTGGGAGGGCCGCCTCACGGTGGCGAGAGACCTTCAGTGCTGTTGTAGATGAGATGTACATACTTATATTAAAGATGGATAGATGTATATATATATATATATATGTATATATATATATATATATACATATATATATATATATACATATATATATATATATATATATATATATATATATATATATATATATATACAAGTAGTGAAAGTGGTCAGTATTGACCACTTTCGCCATTTAAACATACATACGTGTGCATTTTGCTATATGTAAGCTTGTATTCGGGGGCTTCTGTTTGCCGTTTTCTCACCTACAAGTGGTGTGACAATACGTATTTATTCACCGTATGGCATTTGTTAAGCTGACAGGTCTAAAACACCTGTGCATTATAATGTTTACTCACTCAGACAAGATACGTTTTCTGGCTATTTACTTTAAAAATAATCATCTCTTAGGCCACACTTCACGTCGTAAGAATCATATAGAAGCAATAGTATGATGTACCATGGAGGTATAATAATGCCTCCATGGATGTACACACACACACACACACGCACACACACACACACACACACACACACACACACACACACGCGCGCGCGCGCAAACGCATAATATGTATACATACACTGTATCTTTGAAAAAAACCCAGAATTATAGTGCCAGTTGAACTCACAAAAGACCTGGATTGAAATGTGCCAATCATGACCACTATATGACTTACTGGGATGTGATGTGTTAATGTTTGCCTACTCAACTCATTTTGTTGCTCCGATGGGACATTATAAAGGCATAGGCGCCCTGTAACCTCTTGTTTAGCACTCAATTAGCACATGAGATGAAATTTCTATTAATGGGATTGACGGATGAACACAATTAATTGTCACCATCTAATGTTTACAATTTTAAAAAGTTCTCAAAGCTGTGTTCCTTTTAGTAATTTGGAGATATAATTAACATGTCTTTGAAATTAAGTAGAATTAAAAAGGAAATATTCAAAATATGACAAAAATGTCCAAAGTTTGTTGTAAATGCCAATATAAAAGAGGGTAATGGCACGCCGGTTTGAGTCCCATGGTGTTCTGGTACATAAGTAGCTGTAATCCACAATGTGTACGAGTTCATGTTAGCTTCATGGATCCAGAGTGCCCAATTTGAATAATCTCCGTCTCTTTATTCTCAGCCATTCACATTTTCAATGGGAGAGACCAGTAGTAGAACTGTATCTCAGGTGATTTTATTTCTTTGTTTTAACTTCTCTCAACATTATGCGTGATACTTGGGAATACAAATCACTGGGGGGGGGGGTGGATGCTAGTTGAATACACTTCTACAGGACTGACACACTGGAAAGAAACGCTATACTTTCGATGCAGGTGAATGAATTCGTCAAATATGCATAATTACAAATATGCGCTTCTCTGTGATTTAAATTGGGAATTTAAAGGCAGTAAATGCTTAATCTCTGTGTGAAAAGAAACCAGGTGACCCCATTATCTAGAAGTCTGCAACTGACAGGGTGTTGGCCAGGCATCCATCAATGACCGCAAAATAGAATACAATCGCCATAGCTGCATCGTAAGAAAATTACAAGGTACGGACGAATATGATGACTGTGCTCAATTCGAAATGGTGGCGTCAGATATACGGTCTGATTGTTTTCGGAATATATATCATCCATTCACCTGATTGTTCACCCCAATAATCGTATGGCATAAAACGGACATTAACAGATAATAGATATCTTCTGCATGGAAAGGTGTCTGTACGGTGACGCGTCGTGCTGACGTCACGAGTGGCTCTGGAAGCCTGCGAGTCACAGTGATGACGTAGGCAAGAGTGTTTGCAGTGCTTTGCTGATGGTCATAAAGGGAAGTCGTATTGAAGTCACCAAAGACAGCCAATTATTGGCAATGGAAGCTGGAGTAGATTTAATTCCATTACCGTTTGGCCAGCCGGTTATTACCATGACAATACACGCTTCTATGCGTCAGATGACGTCTTATCTAAACCTCTTTGTCAGTAAATTAGTCTCCTTTATCACAAAAATTATACCCTGTATGCATTCCTGTGCGGATCGGGTGATCCCGAGCATAAAAGACATGCACAAAGCGGATTTCTTAATCTGACGCACAAAATGTTTAAAATGACGCTCATGTGTAAAATAACAGCAGTATGTTTCTGACTAGAACCCCGTGCCCGCCAGTACATTTACAAGGATTTCTTTATAAATGTAATATTATTAGCTCGTATCGGCTATTGTCTCAAGATAAAAAATGAGAAAGCTGTTTTCTGTGGGAAACGTTAGAGCTCTTTGTGTCTGTAAATTGAATCCTAAATAAAGAACTTGTTCATATAAAAATCTATGTATACGTATATGGAAGTTGTATTGTTCAGTGCTGGTAATTCACATAACCCAGGATTTTGTGTATTCAACCTTAAGGTTTTCTCGGAGAAACCCTATGCTTTTTTTACAAAATTGTTGGTTTTGTGGCAAACGTCAGGATAATGCGCTTTGATTTAAAATTTTCTATCAATATTAAAGAAATCCGTGACTTTGCGCTCATAATCCTGAGTTTTGTTTGCAAAGCCACGGGATTTATATTGATGCCTTCAGCGTTATTCAAGTTGGGTTTGCTTTCCAGACTGATAAAAATTGCCAGTTTCACGAAACCTCGGGTTTTTCATGAATGATATATTTGTAGATTTTGCCGTTTTTTTTATCGAGTCATTTAACAAAACCCACATTTTGTCCATGAAATACGGAGGTTTGCTTCAATACCATGGCGTTTATCCACAAAACCCGACATTTGGCCATGGAAGTCCTGGGTTTTGTGTATGAATGAAAAGAGAGATCTGTGGATGAACAGAGAGATCTGGCCATAAAGCCCAGGTTCTGTAAGCGATACAGCTTCCATGTACGTAGAAAATTTTGTGCGCAGTAAATGAATACCTGCTCCATATAAGCAAAGCAAGTGCAAATGGACACGAAATTGTAAGTCAGTTACTCGACATATCCTTCCAGTACCTTATTGCATGCAGGACTTCTTTCGGCAAACGGTCCGGGTTAATTTTAGGGCAACAAAAGCACAAAGTTTCAGGACTATGCCACAGTCAGCGCTGCACACGATCTAAATTAGGGTGATTTGCAAATTAATAGTTTGACTGGTTTCCTTTTAAGTTTACCTTTACACGTGAATATGTGCATTGCTGCACACCTAGCCACGGTAACACACTAACTTCTCGTAAGATTTGGAACCAGGTTAATCGATGCAGATTAATCTATACAAGAGCTTATCCTTTTCCGTATCTACTAAGACTGATTTTATCAAATCTGTCTGATATCATCTCCTGCAGCATCTCGAAGGCATATGTGTATACGAATTGTGGGCTTCTTCGTTCAATATAATTCACATCCATATAGGCGGTCTGATGACAGAGCTGCAAAGCCGCTAGACCTCCGTCTTGGCGGAAGATCTTGCATCTTTTCAAGGCATCTAGCAATTCCTCCGATCTCACGACTTTGAATGAATATCTTCAGCCAAACCACATATTCAAAGAAATTTTTGCACATTTGAAAAACAAAGCTTCCGAAAAAATAAGTAAGTACGAAAGTAAATGGAAGGGCAAATAGGTACAGAGAGAGATAGATAGATAGATAGATAGATAGATAGATAGATAGATAGATAGATAGATAGATAGATAGATAGATAGATAGATAGATAGATAGATAGATAGATAGAGTGCTCCTTCACAAGTGTTTGTTGAATAGTAATACACCGTGTGGGAGAACTGGAATCAATCGATAAAATTTCACTTGCAGTGGAGACATATGTTCAATCAAGATATCTGCTCACCTCTGTATGCAACATTTAAATTTCAGGCTGTACAAATTCAGATATTAAATGTGGCTGTATGAAAAATTGACATGTCAAAATGTATTTTCATCAAATAATACTAGATTTTTCTCAAACATTTTATTATTATAAACATATTTATTTTCTCTGGATTGCCTAATAGTATACAGAGACTAATCTGGAGGCTCTCCATTTTGGTATTGTGCTCAAACTATAAATTTGAATAATTCCTGTGGAGTATGTGGGATCTGTTGTGGCTTTTCTTCTTGTATTTAAGATTCTAAAAGGCAGAAAATTAAACCGTTTCACCCATAACTTTTCTTTCAAAATTTAGTGAGTGTGAACTCCGGGTCACTTCTGCGGAGGGGTACCTTCCACCTCCTGCACAACCACCAATGCCTGCGACCTTCAGCGATATGTTATACGTTTGCCCCCTTCGGTTTCTCAAAGAAGGGAAATCGCCCACCCTCATTTAGACTCCATTCCATTCCATTCCGCCCGTCCATTTCCTTTGTTATAAGCGGGCTTTTTTGACGTGAGGTCGTGCTTCTCAAAAACTCCTTGGCACCTCTGAACAAAAAAACGTGGCAGAGGCCTGTGGGATACTTAAAGGACATGAAATCTGGATCAGAGTTCTCGCGCAGAGGTGGTCCCCAATGTAAAAGTGCGGACAGAGGCAGCTGGTGCCGTTTTAATTAGATACAAGTGCCTACGGCAGTGCCCAGATAACAAATTAAACTGGCGTCATAGGAGGTAATATTTAAAAGGGAAAAGAACATCCATTTTAAACATGTTTCAACAAATGTCCAAGTTACCTAAGGCCTAAGAAAAAATTGTGTGTGGTTCCGATAACCTAACCGACCCCACTGAAAAGGCCCGAGTCCCGAGCCTAAAATAATAATTAAAAAAAATGTTTCAAGCCGCCCTTTCCTAATACAAATTGTTCGACCCTAGCTGAAACATTTTGGACGTTCTATGGAATACGGTCCGGGTTTTCAGCATTAAAACCCTGCACTCAGTTGTGCACTCAAGTGTGAAAGGTGTACACATGTGCTTTATTTTGTTTGATGAAAACCCGGACCGTATTCCAAAGAAAATCCGGTTAACTTGGGCCGGGCCGGGGAAAGAGCACACCTGCATAGCCAGGGTTGTTCGCTGAAACAGCAGGCCCGGTTGAAGGATCTTATTGAGAGAGCGACCGCCATGTTCCGTTACTTTGCAGTAAAGTCAACTCAAACACAGTATTTTATTTCATCTTGTCTGATGAGTTAACTTGGACCGGGGAAACAGCATGACTGCATTTCCACGGCTGGTCGATGAAAGAGCAAAGCTAGGCTTGTTCGGTGATCGTTATCGTACTATTTCGCTCGGTTTCAGGTGTCCTTTCTCCAAGTTACCTGGGCAAACGGTCCTTAAAGTACTTTTAAAGCATGGCTTACTATCTTAACTTAAATCTGCCCGCTCGGCTGTGTCTGAAGCAGTTATCATAGTCAATTGCGAATCCAAATGCGACACATACCTTGAGCCGACGATTCATGCACCATTTTGAACATGGCGCAATGAATTGAGGGGCAGTCGCTCAAAAAATACAGTTGATTTGGATGTCAAAGTGAATCAAAGCCACAGCATATATCATATCATTGTTGATGCTCTGAAATATTTGCAAAATATATACTTTTGGTTTCATATATCATAACCCCCAAGATTGTCCGAATACTACTATCCTAATTTACAAACCATTAGGTGCAGAATCCACAATTTTCAAAAATGCAGCCAAGTTTGTGGGTTAGTCCTGATTCGATTGGTGTTAACGGAAGGTCAATTGGTTGAATGGATGTAATGTAAATTATAAAATGGGGCTTTTCCAGTGTGAGCATCACCTGAAAATGTAAATACAACGGCTTGAAAATATCAGTCCTTGGCGACGGTGGGCCCGAGAATTGGGATATTGCACCAGACAATGATGTCGCCCCCAGGCTATGAATTAAGTTGCAGCACTAGTCTGACCTGCCAAGCCCCCATGTAGAGTGAAAGATGGAGCTTAGGGGAGACGGTTGCCCCGACAGTGGATACAGGTCCGAAAGTACTGGTGTGTTTATATATAAGTGGTAATTACCCGCATTCAACGCTGCATCATTACTGTGTGTGCATTTCGGCGTGGCAGAGTTCTGGTGTACGACTCAGAGGACAGAGTTTTCATGATAGGAGTCACAGCAGAGGTCTCGCGGCAGATGTACACGAGGCGCAGCACCTCCTTAGACGGCTTTAAGCTCATTTGAGTCTTTAACAGGGACCATGAATCAAAACATATTAGACCTTAGAGACACCGAAACATTAGAAATAGATAAATCTCAGCCAAAACAAAACACCCTCCAATTTTTATCATTTGAAGATGGATAGAATTCTTGGGACCATAATAAAGATAACCAATTTGCTCATATGTAACATTTTCTCAATAAAATATCTTAAAGTGACTTGATTTTGATCTAAATCACTTTCTATCTTGCCTGGAATTCATTATATATATATATATATATATATATATATATATATATATATATATATATATATATATATATATAAATATATATATATATATAAAGGTTGCCGTGTTGCTGATTTGAGTCTGTAGGTGTAACATTTCATTTAAAAAAAAATGAGTCAGCAGGGAGTGTTTATATTAACTCATTTTGTATATAAATCGACAACAAACAAGAGCGTAATAATGTGAGGCGTGTATATAATTTCCCTCCACACCTGCATACCTGGTTGTCTTACCATAGTCTCGCTTGACGAGATATGGGCTTCTGCCTGTGCTGTGAAACAGAATCAATAATATTTTGGATAGAGAACACTTAGCGCAGGAAGATTGAAATTTTATTCTTGTAACCAATTAAGGAAGGATTAAATGAATACGACTTCGGTATTTGGAAACTTAAAATTCCATGAAAGACATTGATTTTGCGAGAGAGGGGTGTCTTGACCTCTCAGTGACAGTGAGTGATATGCCCGTGTGTGCTCCGTGATCGACAGGCGTGAACCTCGTGTTTTGTGGCGGGAAATTAATATGCATATCTGGTGTTAGATAACCAATAGATGAACCAAGACCATTAAAAAACTGGGACTTCCGTGACCTAGTGGAGCACAAACATGTCCTCATAATGTGCGACAACAGGACGGCAGTGCCCTACTTCAACAGGCAAGGTTGAACACGCTCCCGCAAGCTGATGGAGTTAGACTGATGCATCACTCGATGGTGCTCCAAACACTACGTCTGTATGCACTTGAGGCATGTCCTGGGACATCAAAATGTCCTGGCCAACCAACTCTCAAGAAGGGGTCAGCCAGCAGGGATGGAGTCGTCGCTCCACCTACAGGTCATTGAGGCCATGTGGGCCAATTGGGAAAACTCCACATGTGGACCTGTTCATAATTTCCCAGAATGCAAAACTGCCAGTTTACGCATTGCCTATCCTGGACCCCCAGAACCTAGTGGTGGATGCTCTAGCCATAGACTGGAGCAACCTTTGATCACATAACTTTCCACCTCTGCAGATCCTTCCGAGGGTGCTACGCAAGGTTTGGTTGCACAACTGCAATCTGATCCTGGTTGTACCCTGGCAGCTATGGGTGGATTGGTTGGTAGACCTCTTGAAATTAAGCATCCAGTCCCCACGACATTTACCAGTATGGCATACCAATGGGTGGACATCAAGTACTGGGCATGGAAATCTTGTTTTCTATCAACACTCACTTCAGGTGCTTGAATAAGCCAGATCCATGCTCTAGTTCATGACCAACTCCAATGGTCATCTAACCATCACCAAGTGACATTGAGGCCTCACTTGGGCTTCCTTTCAAATAACCAAGTGGCTCAAGATCTGGCTACAGCCTTCAAGGGTTTCACCCTCTGAGCAATGGATACTGCCTTTCCATGGAGGAAAAAGCATTGTGTCCCATGAGAGCCCTTCACCGGTACCTTTCATGCATGGATGGTTTCAGGGGACAGAGGGTCGCCTTCTTCCTACCCCTCAGTAACCCTCGTAAGGAGCAAGTTCGCAGAAACACGATTTCTTCATAGATTAAGCTGATGAACTTTAAGGCCTATGAGACCATGCTGGGGAGGCCTGGTGCCTTACGGCTTGTGTCTGCCAGAGCTCACGAGGTACAAGCCTTTAATGCCTCCTGGCACACCCTGTGAACATTGTGGTTGTTGACATTCTGTGGGTTTGCCTCTGGCAATCATCTCTGGCTTTTGCAGAGCACTACTTGCTTCACATGAAAGTGCTAGAAGAGGGTATGTACACCTTTGTGGGTGTCACAGGCTCCTTTGCTTAGGTTCTGATACTCGTCAGTTAGGCTTTCTGGGTCCCATCACAGTAGCCACCAGTGATACACCTTTTCATGCTGTAGTGGTTTCTATCCAATGCAGTATATAGGTCAGCACACTTCTCAGTGAGACTATGGCTTTTTTTTTTTTACTAAATTGACCTAATCTTGGACTTATATCAGGCAGTTTGTCCTACTATCCCAGTCTTAGCTGGTTGACCCAGGAGTCCACTGCCCTGTGGAACCATATACTAGCCCCTCGGCACCGGCCAGTTTCTTGACTAAGCCCTGTTAGATCTCCAGGTGCGATGGAGCTGAAACAGGCAGCATCTACCCACGAGGTGGACAGCTATCATGTTGGTGGGGAGTTCCTTGGGGTTCAGTGTGTTCTCATGCTGGTCAGTAAGGAGGGTTTCTGGATTTGGCTGGATTCTGCTGTTGTGGCCTCAAGTCCACGTACCTCTGAGGTTTTCACTTCAGATGTTGCCTCCTCACACAGAATGATGGTTTCCCCCAAGCTACCAGTCCCAGTGGTCTTATGTGGTCAATATGTCAGTAACGTTACACCCTCCAGCTTTGCATCTGTATATTGGCAAAGGGTGGCCAAGATGTAATGTTATGTAACTAATATGTGATTTTTTTTAGTAATTTCAGTATTAGTAAGTATACTTAATTACCTCTCAACCACCAGAGACGCCCACCCAACTACCCCACTTCCTCTTTCATTTTCATCTGATGTCAGCTGACCACCCTTCAAAAGGGGAATGATGATACGGGGAGCATGCGCATCGAGAGTCACCACCGGATCCATATGGACCGAGAGATGGCGCCACGGGACCATCAGGTTTCGGAATCATGTGAGTGAACTGAACCCGATTTCTTGGGCGTTTGACCCAGACACAGAGGTCTTGGCAAATGGTGGTCAAGAGGTAAGTGTACTTACTTATACTGAAATTACTAAAAAATTCACGTGTTACGAGAGTTTTAGAGCTGAATTACCGTAAAGACTAGTTTTAACATAATCGATATATGCCCCGGTACAGTAAGTCATCTATCCTCTGTCCGACTCCATAAAGTTAAAAATTCACACACATTCACATATATATATGTATATATATATATATATATATATATATATATATATATATATATATATATATATATATATATATATATATATAAGCAAAGGATACATTGTTGCAAAGGCAATGATTAACAAATCATAAATAAGTTCAAAGTATGATTTTTTTCCTTTTAATTGGTGACAATAATCTGCTTTGATCTGAAATTACGATGTGACATCGGTATGCCAAATTGTGGAAATAATTTGTTGCCGGTTCAACCAAATTTTGTATTGTTTTCAAATTCTAGAGGATGCCTTTTCATCCACATATGTAGCCAGGAATTATCTGAAATCAGTTTGTATGTTGATAAAACCATTACGATGTTTTTTCCCCACATTTCTATA
This sequence comes from Hermodice carunculata, assembly GCA_964020975.1. Lineage (NCBI taxonomy): Eukaryota > Metazoa > Annelida > Polychaeta > Eunicida > Amphinomidae > Hermodice > Hermodice carunculata. Next base: position 67,922,824 of record OZ026613.1, read on the forward strand.
CATAAAGTCATATTACATTGTAATTTCTGATCAAAGAAGTCGTTGTTTATTCATTAATTTAGACCAAAGGGGACTATTTTAGCTTGTTTTATAATCTATTGTTCATGGCCATTTAAACAATATACACTTTGCTTGTACTTATGTGAATACTTGTCGGTTCATTCAGCCTGAAAGGTGATAGTGTACTTAGTTTACCGGGGCTCGACTACCTTCGGAAATAAGGTCTAATCAAATCGGAACCAATAATGTTTTGATAGACTTCTCACTAAGCTATAATATAAAAGGCCAATATTTCATTCAATCTACAACTTCGCGTGTACTTGTATAATTTATATCCACGACCTGAAATGTACATCATATATATATATATATATATATATATATATATATATATATATATATATATATATATATATATATATACATATATACATATATTTATATACGTGTGTGTATGTGTGTGTGTATCTATGTATAAAATACAAATTGAATACAGGACCGGGTGTATACATGTATTTCTATACAGAGACCAGCGCTGTTTTGGCCAGTATTGCAAACACATGTACATGTAAACGTGTATACGCTGTGTATATACGCATGACATGATGTAGGGCACATGCACGCACATGCTTCAATGAATTTGTAATTTAAGAGTATGGTAAGCTAGTATACAGATAAGGTCCAAAATTTTGGAACGGAGACAGGCCCATAATGAAAGTCTGGCTGCGGGCCTGAACAAAATTCGAAACCCCCAGCAGATGCGAACTTGCTCCCTTTTTACAATGATATGGAGCCTAACAGTGGTCACTCATGGGACCATGGGTGGGGTGGGAAGTTTTAATGGGTGAGTTCCGCCCGTGAAGAGTATTTTGAATCTCGGCGATGCATTTGATTCTCACAGCTATACTGGGAAGTATTCGCTCAAAATGTTTTATGAAACTACATGGATGTATGTAGGTACGTACGTATGTGTGTATGTATGCATGACATGGATAAAACTTTCAGACTTGCAATAGTTACTACTGTCCAAATTTAACTGCATTTCTTAATATGTATAAACATACTGATGAAAAAATGCAAAAATATATCTGCAACTGTTGAGATGTATTGCAAAATAAGCTCAATTCTCCGCGTGATTTTTCATGTTGGTTTTAACTTATTCTTTGCTGAATAAATAATTCTTATCAATCTACGATGCATGATGGCTCCATGGCAATACATGATTATTATTATTAAATTCTTGTGAATTCGGATGCAACCAAATATCATTACAGTGCGTCATTTGACTAAAATCATGGGACATCAGTGTTTTTGTGTTGCATGTTTTAGTTGAATAATAGATCAAAATCAAATCATGTACAATGACAGCAAGTCAAATACGTCATTGGAAGCTGACATGCATTTACTGACGTGATTCAAGTTGCCATTAAACCAAGATGCAAGATATTTTTGCTGTATAGACCTATGCAGAAAGTATCACCCGGAAATATTCATGTGGTAATAACTTTATCATTCGAGAAATAAATGTACTTGTATTGGCCTGGGTTGGAAATCTTAACTGTTTGCATACAGTCAATTGTGGATATTCACCTCTCGTTGTCTGCTCACATTGACCCATGTCACTCTGACATGCTTTTTAAGGACTGTTGTCTTATGAAGCTCCGCCAGATGGCGTTTAACTCATTTCATACCATAGCGGATTTTCTGTCTTTTCAGCTGGAAATGAAAATCCCCGTTACGAGTGAAAAGTTTTGATACAAGCATCTACATGCCTTGTCTTCAAGTATGTATGTTTTGGACTAGGTTTCATGGTTCAGCTGCCATTGCTCAGCGGTTTTACACAGCCTGATAAATCATGCGCCAGTTGTACCTTGAACCTGACTTGCCAGGCAATGTGCAAGCCACAAAGTAAGGTCTTTCTAAATTGTCATGTCAAACTCGATTCACATGATACTGGTTATAATTTGGTTTTTGCAAAACTAGTTTCCACGGTTTCACTTGGGTATACGTGTGATTCGTTTTATTTGGTTTTTACTGAGACCTACCTGAAGCTATTTTCTTACAGTTTGTATAATAGAAAGAAAATTGTTCTCAAAAACAAACCGGGTTTCACGAGTCATACCACTTCGACCCCGTTCACATGACGCCATTTTGGCTTTCCCACTAGTCTTGACAGAATGCCCTCAGTCGAACGTACACTTCGCCGAACCGGTTTCAGCTGTAACAGCGAAAATATCTTCCTGGCAGGTTCCGCAGTTTCGCAAAACCAGTTTAGGTTCTCTGACAAACGAATGTATTCATTCACGACACTGGTTCTGGCTCAAAAATGGTTGCGCAAAATCGAATATGACTTAATTCTTTTTCCCTATTTTTTTAGATCAACCCAAAGGAAGATTTTATTTATAAGTTCCGGTTTCCGTCCGTCCGTCCGTCTGTCAGTCTAGCATTAGTATGTGAAAACGACATCTACAGCCTCACTGACCACCTGAAACTCAAATGTACCTTATTTGTACCTTCACATCAGTTCTTCACTTGATTATGTCCCCTCCTGCGATTTTCAAAGTTTATGTCAGGGTCCACATATTTATTTCTGTTCCGTGGTATATACATTTACATGTTCATTTTTTATGAATTTTGGTTCCTTATGTGAAATGCCATCCATCATGATACCTTCTTTAATCAAAGCCTTTATTTTGGTTAACTTTATTAGTACATACCGAGTAACGGACAATTCATGAACCAGAATAAGCTATTACTCAGTCAGAAATGGCATTTTGATATTTTTTCTGCAAGTTCATTTGGAAATGTATTATTTTAAGTGCAAACCTTTGGTAATATGTTTGCTTGAACTGTATTCGAGTTGTGCAATCATATATACACATTGAGAACTGCACTTTTTAAGAATTTCATTCAACGAAAAAGTCAGAAGTGAAATCCATCATGGCGAAAATTATTTTTCGGTTGTAATCACCAGGTTGTCTATTACATGAGTGAAATCCGGTGTTTCAATGTTCTAATGACAATGATTTTTTCGGGCTGTAAAATTATAAGACCTTTGCCCTTTTTATCCCGTGGGAACGTACTGGAAGGTCGCCTCCACCGTTCACGCAGGGGACCGAAACAGAAGTTCAATCTATTGCATTATTCCGACTATAGAAATTCGACTGTCTGTGTTCACACAATGCAATGCCATTTGTCCTGAGTGTGAAGCTAGCAGCACCTGAAGTGAAAATGTCGACCAGAAGGATGCGATACCATCTATCTCCCACCTAAACTTCAATGTCAATAGACTTTTCCCCAGAATCTAGGCCTGCAATGTATTTTACATATTTTTATTTGGGTTCATGGTCTCTGCCCGTCAAAATCTCTTTAAGATTACGACAAGAGTGTTCAGGCTTACTTTACAGATATTGTCAATAATGCACACCAAAAACTGTCTTAAATACACGAGATGTGATGCTATTCCAGGGATCCCATTGCTAAATGCGTCCCGTGGTGTTTTATTCAACCAACCATATGCGCTTACAGAAAAGATCGATATTGGCTATAAATACCAACGGGGTATGATATTAAATACGAGAATGACATATGTTAAGATACATTTCAAGCATGCTCTGAAGTTCAGAGTAGACAGTGGCATCATTGTGTGATGTTCAAAGTGGCTATATCGGGGCTGCACCACAGACAAACAGCAAGCTCGCCCTAAGAGAGTAATTGAGACGAGTCTGTATTGAGAATGAAGGCAGCAAACGCAGGTCGTTGTAAAGAACATTAACCGTCAGTGGGCAAACGACGTCACAGAACCAAAATATCGTCAGAGCTTCTGATGTCGACCTACGAGAAACCAGCACGCATGCACGCAAAGCAACATTTACTCTTGGGCTTCAACTTGTCTCACATGCAGCGTACAGCTTGAATATGCATCTGTCTTATATGCAAGGTAAGTCTGCTAAAATATTATACGGTAAACATTGTCTACGCGTTCATGGTGGTTGTCGTTCATGGTAATCGTCAGTATCTAAACATGTGCAACTGTAACTACCACTGCACACAGACATGGGCTCAATGGCTTCCAGATTCTTTTTATATCCCTGGTATGATCATGACATTTTGGCACGATGACTCTGTTGAAATATTATTTGTAGCGAACCCTTATGTACACAAAATGTTGAAGGGTATTTGGAGGACGGGCAGTTAGACAATATACGCATGCATTCTTTTTTTACATTCCCATTGTCAGTGTTGCGTGGTCCGTTAATTTTCAGTAAATCACAGCTATGTTGTTATAAACAGTTCTTTATCTGGGACAGATCACCATGTAGACAAGGAAAATGCCATGGATCCATCCACAAATAGACGTGACTCAGGCCAGAACATGGAAGAGCTATAGTTAAATAACAACGTGCTATTTTCGTGCATTTATTCCGGTGAAGATATTTTGAGTCAAATACACACCACGCATTAAGTGCAAGGAGTTTATATTCCAAGAAAGGGGCTTTCAATAAAGCACGGACAACGCATTATATTTGGTTTCCCAGTTTAGAAGAGGTATTGGTGCCTCCGTGAATTGATGAAAATGCTGCTTTGGTTAGAGGTAACCTTTTACTGAGACTTGTGCGGGAGCGGATTGGGCATTGTAACCTGCAATAGAACACCTCGATGGAATACGTCAGCTGACAAAATACGTCTTCCGTCCCATGGGTAACTCAAACTGGAGGTAAAACTAATGAATGGAATGTACAACCAAATAAACATCGATCAGGCGGTGAGGAATAAGTAGATACTTGCTGATTAACGAAAGCAGTCTAGAATTTAGACGCTACAGGGTGTTATACAATGCGATATATTAAATGGCTAATTTTGAAAAGTATCTTTCTCGCATGGGAAGATGACAGAATGTATTAATTGATTGTTATTACTAATAATTATCATTCTGGCGGGTGCACACTGACCAGGGTTTGTCGCTCAGGGCAGGCAACTGGATAAGGCTTTCATTATATCGAGATACACATGACCCTTGTACCAAACGGTTAATAGCGACCATGGTTCTTGGCAGGGCTTTCCTTTTGGCTTGGGAGGGATATGGCACCACTGTGGCTATCCACCAAGTTGTAAAATTCTCTCTCAATGCCGGGTCCCAGAAGGCATTGATTATTTATCTGTATTTCCGTAATGTTGTAAATAATGCAGACGACTTGTTATCATATTTTTGTTGGGCAGGTAAGAAACGTTATGAGTCTAAACATTCGCAATCTATGAACTTCATGTCACAGCTTGGACCAATATTGAAAATATTGCTGCTTATCATCTCGCTCTAACTACTGACCTACTTTTGCGCATAGGAATGCTTGCATATAAAAAAGAAAAATCGACCAAAAGTTAGCGTTACTGTTGTCTGGCTATCAGAAGGCGATCGAAAGCACATCTGGTTGGTTCGATGGAAGTCAATTCTTTATGGATACACAAAGTTATATAGGTCAGGGACATATGCCGCAAACCATCGATGTCTTTTGTAACGCCTTTGTCATTGGTAGTTGACGTACATCGGTGGGTCATTCCATGGCTTCAGGACGACACACGTGGAATCGAACATGTTATGATAAATATAGAACCCTCCAATTATGTTCCATGATCCTCATCGGAGCTTTCATTTACATGGAATGGTACGGTGCAGAACATATAGATTTGTGTCAAATAATCCCCGTCATGCACAGACGTAAAACCAGAAGGTCACATATTATGTCCTTTTGTGCTCAAAGGTTTTTAGTTGAAAATTCGTTGTCCAACAACTTCCCTTTCAATGAGGGGGTCGGCAATTAGATATGGGAGAAGGGGTTTTTTTGTCGGGGATGTTTTTTCTTTTATACCTTGACAGTGAACCAAATCAATTAATTTTCCAACACTTATGACGTAATTTTATTCATTTACCATGAGGATCTGACACTATTTATATTACATGTGTGATCGTGGTTTATTCTTGTCATGTTCTGAAGTGTATATTAAACAACGCAGCTTCAATAGTCACATAAAATGTACCCATTGTCACATTTTTGGTGGTGAATGTTTTGGGGTTAGAATTTAAAGTGCGAGTCTGCAACTTTTGAAGGCTTTCAGGAGGCTCTTCTGTCCGTCCGCCCGTTGTCCATCATCCGTCCGTCATCAATATTTCACCTTCTATGCTTCGTGTTTAAAAACCACCGCCCAGATCATCCCGAATCCTGCTGTGGACTTGAGGGTCTTTTTCGTTACAAGCAATTGGGGTTTAGGATCAGTTAGGGTCGGAGTATTACACACATCATTCTGTGTGGAAACCCATCAGCAACTCAAGATAGGTATAGATGGGTAAAGATATATAATATGCTCAAACAACACTAGGATAGCCAAGCGGAGCCGGACCGGTGCAACACCCATTTTATGCTCATTGTATTTTACTGGACGCTTTTTAAATTTCACCTAATTCATAATCCAAAGGGCAACATTTAAATATCTATTCCTAGCTCTGTTGTAACACATTATTTTTTTCTGGCATAAACAAAGAATCTGTTTTTATTTCTCCAGTTTTACATCCCGAATTATGTATGTCCAAAAATATCTAGCGCCGCTCCCATATGTACTAATGGTAACACTTTACAAGACCGCATTTGGTGCAAAACATGCATCGTGCGACATTATTCCATGGAGCTTCTACTGGGAGCTAAAACATCACTAAAAATTACTCATACTACACATGCCAACACTCCTGGTGTGTTCTGTTTTTGCTATTTGTATATGACAACACACTGTACAGATTGCATCAGTGCATCTTGGAGTTTCTAAGATAAAGTTGATAAATTCTTGAAACAGTTATGAGGCAGCGTATCACGCAATGCGAATGTGTAATCTGCAAGTGTAATATACAACTCTTAAAAGTGGTTTAACCCATTCCCAATTAAATCACCCAAAAGTGCAAAAATGTAAATTGTCATCTGCCTTAACATTTGTAGTTAAATTTCTCGTTACTAGAAAACCTTTTTACTGAGATTTGTACGCAAGACCATGCATGCTGGCACACCCCAGGTCAATAGTTTTCCTAGGCCTGGTTGGGTGCATTGCGCTGGTCAAGGGCAGCTATTGACTCAGTCGTACTCTGACCAGGAACGGGTTATGTATTTAGGGGTTTTGAATGGTTAATAATTCATCAATGGGATAAAGTACATGCGATATTTTTCATTTGACTTTTAACAAAACTTTTTACACACGATAGCGTGTCTTCAAAGCATTCGATCTTGCATCCAAAGCAGACCAAGTCTGTTTCGGCTTGGTAAACATTTGCCAGAGAGAGGTTCATGTTTTTAGGTCAATCCAGACAGTGTGTGGTGCAATGCGTTTGGTCATAATTAACTTGATAGTCCGGAAAAGTATCAAAGCTTCCATTCTTTCATGAGTATCATGATTTGACCATTATGCTCATAGGAATTTACTCTATGAATAAGACAGTTTATAGAACACCATAGTAACAGTTTTGCATTTGATTTACACTGAAAACACATATGACACATGATACACTGACTGACTGCACCTAACCTGGTTTTAAAATCCACGAGATCATAGATCACCAAACGCAACTTGAGCAAACAGACGTAAAACCGTCAGTGACTTCGTGTCTGTAACTTAGTGACCTGGGATAGGAAGGAAGAGTGTTGTGATTGTGCTGACAATGTAAATACGATCCGTATCTCACTAGCATGAAAACGATACGACCTATATACAACACTTTTTAAATGTGTGCTTGCAGATTTTTTATGCCGTACATAAGTGGGATTATGGGTCTAGATATGTTATATCTGTGTGGGATAATGGACAGCCTGTACTTGGTTTAGTTAGCTCAGCGAACTTCTTTGTTTTGATCGTGCACAGACATTGATGAGATATGCAGAATTCGCTGCGGCCTGTCTTGCAAAAAATTGGGTTAATGACAGAGGAATTTAACTACCAACCGCACACACAGTGCCAGCAGACCTATCAAGACGAACCGCGAGGCACAGTTTACAAAAAAACCCTCCTTTCTGCAGAAATCAACACACAAAACTTCACCATTGACAAAGTTGTTGGATTATATCTATACATGCAAGGCAGCAAAGAAACATTGTTTTGGAAGAAGAATTTTAAACATGGCATCAGACAACCTTTGTGCCTTTAGAAGGTACAACTCACTATAAAAGACAGTGAGGCTCTAAATTTTGCTTCGATCTATTTCGTGATGCTTGCTTTGTTTGTAAATTTGTCTGATAAGGATGTTTTCTCCTAGAAGTGTGACTCCTGCTTGCTGTATGCTCATCTAATCTAGCTTCGCTCTAAGCGTATCAGCTAAGCATTTGCAACTTTTCCTTCTTTTGGATGCACATTCAGTTGATTCAGATACCATCCTGAACTTTTATGACATTTATGCTGCTCATTGTGTATTAAGGAGATGGCCATACAGATGACAGCGTCTGATTGTTCTATAAAGTTTGCGTTCATAAGGCAGTTTTAACACTGAATGGCAAGGATATGAACGTGCACATGCAGGTAGGGTGTGTATTTATACTAAAACCTCAGAAAATGAAGAAGCCCGTATCTTGCCATCATTAAATGCAAAGAAGGTACACTCATATTTGTAAAAAAAGTACTATCGGTTGTATTTGAGTAAAAAATTCAATTACCATACAGAAATACTGTGTAAATGCTGTCAGCTCTTTACTAGTCGGTTGTTTTGGCGGTCGGTAATTGCAGTTAGGCAGCAAATCTATCGCTGTGGGTGACTTTATTGCTGATAGGGTACTGGTTCGCGCTCCCAAACCCCATATAAACATGTTCGCTTTGCACCGTGGATCGTCCTTTCGACGGTCCCTGTTTGCACGCAGCAGCAACAGAGGATACGACTGTCACTTGTCCATTAGTTATTTCGGAAGTGCTCCTGTATAGCAGTTCGCATTTGACCACTACTCATTAATCCAGTTTAACATCTGACCAGATTTACAGGCCTCAAATGTGCGGCGGGGGTGGTAAAGTGCACATGTCACCTGATAATTCAAGCTGTTATATTTTTATATTGATTTTTTTATGTGGCTCGTAATACCATATTTGGAAAAAAATGTGCAATGTTCGTGCTTTTATTACGGTGCGGAGGCGGTGAATTGTACGTGTCGCTTAATCATTTAAACCGACACAGATCTTTCTCAATCTAGAGAATTTGCGTTTGGCTTTTGATGCCGTATTTGGACCAAAATGTGGTTTTAGTTTATCGAAAGTTTAATTTGTCTTCCGAATACAAGACGACACAAATACCCAGATACTGTGATAATTACTCGTTGATAAAGTCCTTAAATGTTTTTATGCGAACAAAACAAAGTCGATGAAAGGTCACTTCTTTTATTTAGTTATGTAAGTCTAAGCAGCAAAATCTATATACATATCATGTACACTTTGGTCATGTTCGCACGGTGTAGTTGAACAAACTGTGCTGTTCTATTGGAAATATAGTTCCTATTCATGATATCAATATGTGATTGAGTAACTAACTACATGTATATCTGTTGCTTTTAATACCGGGTTGTTCTCTGTTATTTATGATGTAAATCAAGAGGCATATTTACCTTTTTGCAAAATTTCAATGGTACATATCATAGGTTGAATACTGATTGATACCCTTGAATTTTCCATGTTATCCCAACATGGTGCAGTCACCTTTGACCTGAAAGTGTGTCCCTCTTTGACTGCCAAAACTTTGCGTGGCAGGCGGGACATCAGAATAGCGTTGCTATGGACATAAATAGACTGCAGCATACAAAATTCTAACAGAAAACTTCAAGTGCTGGACATAACTGACAAGAAGTACACATATTCATGAGGTGTGGGTTATTTCCCGTAACAGTGCCCCCCCCCCCATGTGGTAAGACAAAGTCAACAGTTTTCGTCGGTACGCAAAGCCGGTGTTGAATACGGGGATGTAATGCTGTTACATGTGTTAAAAAAAAGATAAAACAGTCGACAGTTAACATTTTCTCCTTCAACCCGGTGAACAGCGACTGAAACTTCAAAAGTCTTCTGCTTCATGTGTTTTATTAAATGTTAGTTGTCCTATCTAGAAATATTTTCAATGTAAATTTCAGGGAAGTCCTACCAGGATAGCATCTTAAAAGTCTACCGCTATCCTCGGCGCCCAGATGTGCCGAGGAAAGCTGTTGACTCCGTCCAGTAATATAACCGTTAATACTTACGCTCGTCATCGCTCTTTTCTCCCGCGAAAGCATTGACGCGCTGGGTAACATGACTCCTCTCGGTGGCCATCAAGGTATTGTGAAGCCAGTTTATTATGCGAGTCACTTCGGTCATATTAGGTTGCATACCTTTTATGGATAACGACTATAAATGCTCATGTTAGACGATATTTAGAAAAAGCAAAACGAAAATGCATATATGTATGTATGTATGTATGTATGTAGTCTCGGTGCAAAGAGTGAATCTGATAAGTCGGCGTGCATGTCTTTATTATGTTTTATGTTCTTTGTTTTTCATATTTTTAATTATGCTGTTTTACCTACTAGTTTGCTTTTTTAACAAAAAAACCCCACGTCATCAGAATCACTAAATATGCACATGATTTATTTCACCACACAGACACTCACACAGACACACACACACACACACACACACACACACATATATCTATATATATATATATATATATATATATATATATATATATATATATATATATATATATATATATATATATATATACATATAATCAGAAGCGTTAACATTTCAGTCAAGAGTTCACCTCGTCGCAATATTTTGCAGGTCAGTTAACAAAGTACCAGAATGTAGTATGCACCTGACTGCAAATATATTGCACATGCTGGAGAAAAACCGTAAGATCCTTTCTGTTGAGATATGTATTATAAATCCAACTACCAAGCGTTGTAATTAGGACGAATAGTATAGCGAAGTATGCCATTTAGAAAGGGACAACCGCAGGCAGATCAAATCGATGACGCACGCTGCGTTTATATCCATGCGATATTGAAAAAACACATGATTTTGTCGCTCAGTGGATTGGCGGACCATACTCTTTGAAAGCAATGAACGGCGAGGCAGAGTCCAGATATTCCTAGTTAGATATTAAACCCATTCCCTCATAGAGGAAACCAATCCATTGGATAGAATGACGTAAGTTAAGACATTACCCAATGTGAGATATTGTGTCCTGCTTGATGTACGACAGTGTGCATGTATAGCTCATGTCATGTTGTTTTGCAGTACTCATTGAAGCTGCCTCAGGGCCCAGTGAGAACAGCTGTAAACCTAATTAACTTAAGATTTGCAAAACTCCGCTGTATCTTAATTGCATAATTCGCGGTGTTACAAGATGCTATATTTTCATTGGTCGTTGGGCATGTGATGACGCTGAGTCTATTTGCTTGCGTGTACTAAGGGCGACAGCTGGCTGAGGTAGGCAGCTTGTGTCCTTGGCGGCAAAGACAACAGTTGACTTTCTGCTCACACATAGTTGGCTTCCTTGTAACTAGGTCACTTTATAATTCATGATACGTGTTTCTCATTTTGTAGATACGTGAACTCTGAAGTCAAGGGAAACAGATATATAAATATATATCTACAAGTCACCAGGACCGAAACTGCCAGACTGATTTGTGGCTACAAGAAGTGAAGATTCCCTGTAAACTCAGACATACGTCAATGATTTGACTACCTACATAAATGCCTGCTAGAGGACAAAGTGGAACTGCAGCCCTCATAATTTGGTGACAGACCTGACTGTTGGTCTGACCACAACCACGGAGGACTTTGTAACCATGAACCCCGACTGCTCTCCACGGAGTAGCATCTCGGACAGTTTATTTCAGAAAGAACTGACGGACCATTATTCGGTCCTTAAAGAGCTGGGTCGCGGCACGTATGGAAAGGTTTTACTTGCCGAGTGCCGTCAGACAGGGACATCCGTGGCTCTGAAGCTATTGCCAAAATCTTCTACTAAGTTAAAAGACTTTATTCGGGAGTTTAACTATAGTTATTACCTGTCTCCACATCGGGCTATATTGAACACTTTTGATGTAGCGTTTGAGACGCCAACATCGTACGTATTTGCTCAGGAGCACGCTCCTATTGGAGATTTGTTTGAAGCCATACCTCCTCAAGTGGGGCTGGCAGAAAATGTTGTCAAAAACATAATCAAACAGGTCGCCTCTGCTTTGGAGTTTATGCATAGCAAAAATTTGGTTCATCGAGATGTCAAACCTGAGAATATACTTATCTTTGACGAGAACTATAGCAAAGTCAAATTGATGGATTTCGGAATGACTCGGAAAGTAAACACGATGGTACGAAAGGTAAGCACTGGCATACCCTATACACCTCCAGAAATATGTGAAGCGTTGAAAGGTGAACGATATGTCGTGGAACCTATGGCGGACGTTTGGGCTTTCGGAGTTCTGCTTTTTTGTTGTCTGACTGGAAACTTTCCTTGGGAACTTGCACACGTAAAGGACATATTCTTTAACGAATTTGTGCTATGGCAAAAGAGAAAAACAACAAAACTTCCGTCCCAGTGGAAGAAATTTAGTCCACGTTTAATGAGACTCTTTCGACGTATGCTGGAAGTAAAACCAGACAAAAGATGTCCTGTTAAAGAGATAAACAAATATATGGAAGACCAGTGGTTAGTCCCGGATAAATCATCCACAGTAGATGAGGTGTCAGAAAGTGGAGAACCAGATCCCATGAAGGAACTTTCAGCCATATTGGAAAGTCAAGGGATTGAGACAAAGATAAACAAACGTCTTCGAGAAAGACGAATAACAGAGTGGTTATTATCAATCTGACTAGATTTAGGACTTCAGGTGGTCGTGTATCATGGCTATAATCTGCTGATGACAGTAGCTAGCCAGCAAACCCTGGCTTCTCTTATTGTTACAGCTGTTTGGATATGGTTCATGTGGTGTTTTGTTCTACAATCTGCGTCCAGCACTTCGCATCAACACGACACTGTGTCCTGAGACCAACACAGTTATCTGCATTTTGTGAAGTGGTATCAGACAGTGAAAACGTATCGGATATTAAATATTCCAAACCCCGCAATAAATGCAGTAAAACGGACAAGGCCTATGAAAGACGCACAATGGATTGGAAAAACTTTTCAGACTTAATTTTTTAACGTAAACCGGCCAGTGGACGGCAGTTCCGGATGCCGGCTGCTCCTTTTTTCCCTGTGGTTTGTTCCCGTTTTCCCAACAAAACTCACTTTGGTAAATCGCTGTTAAACTTTCTCGAACTCGGCATCCCCGTCCACAGCAAATTTTGGAAAACTGTTGACTCACTCCTATAACTACAATAGAATGGTGTTTGAAAGCCACAATGGATACTGTAACGGTAACCTCGAATGTTCTCTTCATCTGTTGATCAAATAGACCTGTGATAGAAGACCTTGTGCCATGTTAATGTTAGATACCAACAGCACCAAACAAACTCGTGTCCTCTGTGACGTTGCAATGGTATTCTTCTGAAACCTTGATCTTCGTAACCGGGTTTCCTTATTTGAAAATCATCATTCTAGAGCTGACGATATTTGTATTAAGGATAATTTGTTTTCCTTAAGTTTTATTTTTTTCTGTCTTCATATTCTGAAAGCTTACTTTCTTTTCACTCCCTTCAGTTTTGAAAGGTATGGTATAAACATGTGTTGAAAGATATTTTGGTACCATATGGCAGTTTTCAAGAGACACCTTGTTTTTAAGTTAATGACAGTGTATATTTTCTTACTGAAATACCAATAAGTGCTAAATGCATGGTGTACAAGATTGGCATTTGAAGTTAAAGCTCATAAGATGTATATGCAATCTCTGTTTTTTTCACGCAGTATTAGGCCACAGTTCAACTTAGCTCAACTGCCTAGGTGTCTGTGAAGTGATATTTATGAAGCTGGCCTCTGCCAACGATATTACGTCTTAATGTGTATTATATCCCAACTCCGTCACTCTTTATCCGGTATGTTACCAGTACACGAATCTATGTGTATGTTCGGATCACATATATCCATGTGTATCTTCTCTTTTCCGGGACTTAAATCAGCATAGATGGTGATAAAGTCAACATAAATATTAACTCGTCCAAGTTATTTTTAGATAGAATAGTTTTAACTAACTTCCTTTGATTCTTCATCTTAAACAAGCGGCACGTTTCGTTGTTTTAAGTTTATTTTTTATGAGAAAAAACAAAGAGTTTTGCGGAATACTGAACTGGAACAATTGACCTTCTCTACTAGTGAACTGAAGGAAAGCAATGTCCATTAAAGATGATTATACAAATTTCTGTTTGCTGAAAAGAAAAAAAGTGTTAACAGTTGTCAAGATCCACGTTTCTATGTGCGCTTGAATGAGTATGCGTTCCTAGTCTATATATGTTTAATTAATGCAAATCTATTTGACCCGTGGCTTTTCAAGGGCCCGTTTAAGCGCGCAAATTTGTTTGATGTCTGGTATCAGCTCATAGTTGAATTTCAAGCTAATTGTCAAGTTTTAGCAGGGGTTATCAATCAGGTAGCCAATACAAAATGTGTCTGGTCAGTACCTTTCGTAAGCACCCTTTGGTTGTAAAGGGTTACTGTACTCAATGTCATCTTGTCCACTAAAGACTGAAATATATACACATATATGTATACTACTTTCGATGTAATTAAGACAGAATTTTACTCAGTTTATGTCACTTCAGGTTTGCCAATTTGAGCATAGTGAATAAGATTACTGTGGTACCAGGCGGATTCTTATACACGTTGTATGTATATAATATTCAGTTATATGTACGCTGGTGTTGGGGTGCTTATATAATATACACATTTATCATTGTTGTTTTCAAATCAACGCATGGAAATACTGTTATTGTTAAAAGAAGCATGCCACACAGAAAACAGAGCTGAACATATAATAATGGTCTTCATCTGCGTACGCCGGGGTAGGTGAAATATTGCAAAAACTGTTAAACTGAGGGGTAGAAGCGTCACTGGATGCAAACGATGTCCAAAAACAGGAGACCTATAGTTTGTGTATTGTAATTTGTTTCATGGAATACATACCATACGGAGGCACGGGTTACCGTACACACACTGATAGTGACTTCATTAGCTCAATTCAGCTGGTTGGCGTAATATTGTAAGCTCTGTGATGCAAGGTATCTCTAGATAATCAGTCATATCATTGAAGTCAACAAAGACATGCTATAAATCTAGTTTTATACTGTAGAGTTTTTGTAGAGATGAAAAGCATGCTATTAAGTCATCATTTTGTGTCATTCAGCCATCATTTCATCACCATACGTTGTTAACTAGAATGTGTGGCCAGTTCTGAATAGAACAAATGTACAGTTGGGTAAATGGAATGGATTATTTGGTGCTATGTATGATACGAAAGTATTACCACGTTATTACTGGTATACAACTGAAACGAATAAATAGAAGTACACAGTTTGGATATTGTTTGCAAGTTTATTTTAATAGTATCATTGAACTTTTGCCTCAGATGACTGAGCTTTTTTCAGCTTGATGGTGCTTTATGCAGATGGTACGAAGTGTGAGTTGAGTGAGTCTGCTTGCGTATATGCATTGTTGTAACCATCATGGGAGGATTTACAGTGGGGAATCTCTTCTACCAAAACCAAACAGCACCCCACGCGTTTCTTCCTATTTCTTTCCCACATTGGTGTCTTTGTTCTCAATATTTTCGACTCTACGTGCATTAGTTCAGTATGTACATATGCGGAGCTCTTTTCCTCCTTCAGAACCCCTTTACCTCGATGAACACTGTCAACATAAGACACAATTCGACCAAATAAGAAGGGAGATATTCACTCTTACTCAAAACGAGTAGAGGTATGAGTATTCGTGATGGACAATCTTACTGCCGAGTAGTACATGACATATAGTTAGGTCAAAAAAACTTGGAACCTTGGAACTTCATCTAGATTTAACTGACATTTCATGGTAACATGATGTTAGTTTATTAGATTATTTATACTCGCTTAAAGTGTTGTCCATTTTGCATTGTAAGAAGGACCCACGTACCCACAATTTGTGCTCACATCACCTCGGTGCTACTTAAAGGAAGGCTTTCATGAATTATAATGTTTGGTGTAACAATTGTACTATAACAATGACAACATATGGAAAAATTCAAGAATGATGTTTCAACCTGCTTGCTTAATTTCGTAGAGGGACAACCATTACACAGGAAGTACAGGGTGTATTGGTCTTCAAAGGAATCTTCAGGCATCATGGGTAAATCTTCAAATATCATGGGAAAAACAGAACTCTTACCAAAAACTAGTCTTTGCAAGTGTTTACACAATAATGCTAGGAAACACAATGGGTCAATTAATTGCGAGTTCACATGACTGAGTGCTAATCTGACAGGGTAGAGCATTTGTGACACTTTACTGTGTGGTGTGCTGCACCTTGTTTATGTTGCATTTTTCTGCAGAGTTGCACCAACAATACTGTTCACTATTCATTAGTAGTTACCAGAGATGTTGCATAAACCTCAATGCACAACATCCCTATCGGCTGGAATGTTTTCATGGTTTCATCTAATGGTAGACACCTTGCTTATAGAACGTAAATAGAATTGAAGTTTTATATTCCTAAAAAAAATACCAAAAATATATTAATACTTCAACACATATCCAGTAATTATGGTGACTATGTTAATAATAAGGAATTTAAGGTTCATGAGAGCCTTCCTTTAAAACAAAGCATACCATATTTTTCAACAAAAATTCGTGCTGACGGCTCGCTGACATGGAACTCCTAACGTATGAAACATCGGGACATCTTGTCATCATACCACACGTAAATGGTTGACTTTTTATGAGTATCTTTGCTCTATGAAAACTGAAAACACAAAGTGTGGAAAATATATATGCAGTTTGCCTGGTAAGGCAGACTAAGGTACGCTATCGTGGGGGTGTGTCCGTGGAGCGCAGTCAGATACGCGGAACATATAGTCTGTTTAGCAGGCAAACATGCAGTGCCAGACTTGCAAAATAAACAAATATCCGCCATTTGTACTGGACCTATACTTGTTAGCTATAGCTGAACGTGACCAAAGGACCATGAATCATTAGCAGAGACATTAGGCCTTATCACAGCTATTTTTTCCCCAAATACAATACAGGCATCTCTTTATGTCAAATAACATAGGGTATTGTAACTGACATAATTTTAAAAGTCAAAATCCATGCAATTGCACTAAGTAGCCTCCATTTTAAAAGATACAGCAGGAATGGTGAGACAATTTGTTTGCCAAAAATAGAAAAAGTTCCGATCGTAGGAAAAACACGTATTCAATATTTTGTATGGCATCGCATTTGAATATAGACGTGGCAATGCTATGTCAAATAAAAGGGCACCACGAGTAGGAATGGCTTCTTGTGTCTCGGTGAGTAAGAAAAAGCGAAGCGCGGAGTGATCTCTTATTCACAAAGACGCAAGGATCCACGACGATTGGTGGTGTGGTGTGTGATTTTTAAACCACACTGTGTGTGCATCAGTTTGGTACAGTAAAAGGATTTTGTATTTGAACCTCACCTTGATGAACGAGCTTAGAAACTGAGCTGAACTATGATTTCTACTGTCCTATGCCCGCCTTGCATAGTAGGTGCCACTTGCATGCATCTGCGGTTCGACCAACACAAGGAAAGGGTCATTTAGGCGCAATTGACCCGATGGTGTAATGGTTGCAACACATTTACATTATGTTGCTCTGAACAAAGTTCCCGTTTCACCCTCCCCCGCCTTTCTTTCCTTCAATAGGGGTGATTTGGGTTGGTTTCATTTCTTGACACACAGCCTTTTGTTGCCATATGCATGTTTGTGACACTTATCAACCCATGCCATTTGAGGTCAGGTGGGTCAGCAAAGCCCATTACATTACAGTGAACCTGAAAGTTTCAGCCTGTATATGAGGACGATTTTTGGAATTATCATCGTTTAATCTACCTGAAGTACATATTACTATGTTTCAAATACACCCAGGTGTGGTAAAATGAAAGTTTAAAGTGTACTTGGCAGCATAAAGAGAGGTTAAATTTATGTCTGCTAATTCCCCATGCTAATATATGGAGAAAAAGTGAGGGTCATGGAAAGTGACTACAAGATGTGGGCGTTCAACCATGAACAGGATGACCAGCACCACCTTTAGGCGAATTTGGAACCAACCCAGATATAGACTATTAGGTCTCGTAGATCTCATAATGGATGAGGACAGTGGTTTAATGCCATGCCAAGAAACGTCAGACGCTCGACGTGTCCAGGCTGTAGACAATTTTGAACAATCCTGGAGATATGCAGCCTGATGTTTTCCTCCGGACAGCAAGCCCTTATGGCCCCTACTCTGGTGGTTGTGGTGGTTTGGACACTGGAAGGCATGCCCCAGCAGGGAAAAAGTCATTTTTGGCGACATTCAATGGGCCCGTTATGTTAGATTTCGGGAAGGCAATGGCAGATCAGAATACATAAAACCATGGCATGCTATCATGTCTTTGGATCTCTCCCTGACAGAAAATCTGTAGGATGTTCTTGGAGAAGAACGTTGACACTATCCTCATCAACTCACAGTTCTCCTGAGCTAACTGTTGCTTTACGTGAATAATGGACGAGTATATTGCGGGATCAAGTGCAGAAGATTAATAGATGCGGCATGAATGCCCGGTTTGAACTCAAAGCAGGTAATCCTGTACAAAATAATAATGGATGTGCTCTCTCTATTCGCTGTAACTTCTGTTTTCATTGCATCTTATTTTTTTCTGTTCCGTCGTTTCAAAAAAGGTTACTGAGTGCAATGATGTCATCGATGTTGACAAATTTGAGAAGGATGTTGGTTTCCTGTATTAAACATTTTTTTCAGATAAGCTTAATTGACCCATATACATAAATATTCCTGCCTGTATTTCTCTACCTGCCGAGTCTTTCTCAATATTACATATTTGTTTTGGTGATATTAATTCCGACGTGCTGTATAACATTATTTTCAACATCGCTGAAACACCACAGAACCAATATATAATATTATATCACAAGACGAAGTAGATCATTATCCTGTAGTTACTCTCTTTGTGTGATGATCTTGTGAGGTATAGTGAGCCCCTTTCTTTATGGCGGGAAATTAATATGCATGCCGCGCATTACACAATAAACATCCTAGGGTTATGTCTAGTCTATGTCTTTGTTGTTGGCCATGACAAACATTGTATTCGTTTATTGGACCTGTACACTTTGTACATTTAGAAGTATGATACGAGATGTTCCCATTATATTCGGCTGCCTGTGCTTTGGACAACAAATCTTATTGTAAACACAATCGACGACTGGCCATCTTTCTCTGTATGAGTTTTGATAGTGGCATGGAGTATATTCTTACATTGCTGTTGCCAAACCTTTTAGTTTGTATCATTTGCTGGTAAATGGCCAAAAATATCTTTGCACGTTTTAGACATTAACTTAACACGTTATCACATATTTTGACCTACCATACAGAATATGCAGCTGTTTGGACTTCATTAGACGAGGTTTGGTGATTATGTTGGTCTTGATATATGATGTTTTCTGTAAAATTACGATACACAAACGACACCTACTATTTCTCTGAAACTATTAAAGTTGTAACATGAGAATGCATAAATATTATCCACAGTTTATGGCCACTCACTTTAGCTCCAGTCCCTGCTTTTGTTCAGCTACTGAATTTGTTCCAGACAAGAAGTTGACTTGACTAATGTATAATAGATACAGCATATCCGGGGTTTCATATTTTATTATGCCATAACGAAAATATGCAATTTACTTAATCATTCTAGAAACCACTATGCTATGACAAAAGAGTAGTGTAGAATCATTTTAGAAAGCTTTATTACAAAGAAGTAGTATCGCTCTAAAAAGTAATAAGACAAAAAAGACGTATAATCACGTAGCTAAACACTATGACAAAAAGGTTGAATCGTTCTAAAAAGTAGTAAAACAGAAGAGTCAATAGAAACATTCTAGAAAGCAGTATGGCAAAAGCGCAAACAGATCACGGCACAAGTTTTTAGCTGCACCACTTTTGTATCAGACAAAAACAGGATATTCACCAGCAGCAGTTTTTCTGATTTACACTACATGATATAAATTTAATATTTCATGAAAAATAAGTGTCAAGACGTAACATATTAACGTGTTGCTAAAATATCTTCTTGTACACTGTTGCATTCAGGTTGCAGGATAACTTGATACTTGAAACAAGCGTCCTCTTTCAGTGCACACAATGCTTTATCGGCGCGCTTTGACCCCTGGCCATTATATTGACTGAAACTATAGACATGCTGGTATTTGAATGAAAGGCTCTTTCCAAGAAATATGAATCTGGCATTCTTATTATAATTGAGACTCGTTCTTCCTAAGTAGTTCGACTTTCGTCGCAGTTGGCCTCGAAAGAATTCAATGGAACTCAGATGGAACTAAATAAGGAAATATACCACGCAGATGGAAGCCGTTTATATTATACAGATATTGGATGGCAGGGTGTCCAATATGAAGTTTACGGGACGATGAAACGTTATATTGGGTGAGGCGAAGCCGAACCCAATATAACGTTTCAGAGTCCCGTAAACTTCATATTGGACGACTTGCCATCCAACATCTGTTATATTTTGCAATTTCTATGATTTTCCTTGTATAAATATAGAAGTCTGAAACATTCTATAGTTAAATCACAAAATTTATTTCCCATTGAAATTCAACACATTTTGCTTGAAGCTACGGAAAAGCCCCAGTGAACGTCACTTGCGTTATGACGTCACGCGCGCGGGAATTCCCTCGAGCTGTCCAATATAACGATCCAATATAACATTTACAGGGCAGGCACGTGGTACTAATAGAGACAGCTGATTGGCTACTAATAGACTAATGCAGAATATACATATTTATAAGATAGTATCTTTACTTGTATTTTTAGTGTTAGGACTCGGGAAATTTACATGATATATTTCAGCTATTTTGTGAAGTGTCTGTTCCAAGTTGTATTGTATAACATTGTCTACCCTCTATAAATGCACATTATTTGTAATACCATTCAAATAATGCCGTGTCACACACTAACTCTTTAAAAAGGTTCTTTGTCTGATGATCTGATATGAAATTTGTTGGTGTAGCAGATACCACAGTAATTGCTTCAAATCATGGAAACACATACTGTTCACAAATTAAATTTATTAGATTTTCTGTAACTCTTATTATGAAAGGCATGAATATCCAGGGTTTCTTTATGTATTACTTTCACACACTGTGTACGGAGCATATGGTCAGGTCATTATTGGCTTTTGAAAGTAAAGACCGGGTGCATTAGTTCCTTCTTCATCATAAATAGCTAGCGTTGGATGTTGGAAATCCGTTTTGTCCCAATGAAAATATAGAATACAATGTAGTCAATGACTTCTCAATGTCAGTCATCGGAAAAAGTTCTTTCTGTATCCCTTTGGTTTTCGGACATAAAATCAATGGCATCTAATGTGTAACGACGATTTGGTCACAAAATTTAAAATCTTCTTAGCAAAGTTCTGGACATGAATTCTATGCATAAGTACACCAGCTTCGATTCAGACGGTCCATTTCGAAAAGACAATGTTGGCTTCCAACTCTGACTGAATCACTGTTTCTGGTCCCAGACATTAGGTGTTTATATAACTACCAACACCAGGCCTACTTTTGTTTTTATCAATTTTTTAATTTTTGCTAAATACGAGAATATACTGGATGCTACATAACTTCTCCAATAAAGACTGAAGCAACCCGCGGTATAGTTGAGGGGCACATACATTTATATTCTGTAGGTTTTCAAGTAGCCTCTGGTAACAGTTGGAAAATGTCCAATTGCTTAATGTCTTTATTCTTCGATATATCTAAAAACACATATTAACTTTTACAATTCAAACAAAAGCAGAAAATGGGGAATACTTTGGAAGTATATGCTTTTGTTTACCTGCATTATTTTTGATGCTATGATAAATTAAATTAAGAATGTACATTTTTGTGGAGGTATTTTTTTCATGATCATTTACAGTATATCGAAATACACGTTTGAAATAATTTGAAAAAATCTAAAAACTAAATTTTCACTTTGTCACATTTCTAAAACTGTTTGTCTTTGACTATCAGTGATAAGAAAAAACGATGACATTTGCCGAACATATTGTAAGTGTTTGCATTAGCATCAAAGTTATTGATTCTGCGTTACACGTTAAGGAGCTAATTTTAACAAATATTAACTTTATAGCAAAAATAAAAATAAATCCACCTTCTCTTAATATTGGGCACAATAAAAAATCACTTTTTAATCCCTGTTTTCTTCATCTCCTTATCTATGATGAAAGATTGATTTATTGGTGTAAGTGAACACCTGAATTACACGAGCAGACATTCTATTCAGCTTCACTGAATAACAAGCACCTGAACAAACAGGACCATAAATCAGTCAGTTCTCCTCAGAACATACCTCCAGCCTGCCCCCATAATATCAGCATCTTCAAATGCGTGTCACACCAGTGTTAAAATGTGCCGTTGCTCTCTCCCCCCCTCTCCTGCCGACCGCGTAAGTCAACGTCACTTTTGTCAATGCCATATTAAAATGCACCTCGAAATGTCAAGACTAAATTTTGCCTTACTTTCAAGGTTACAATACGCTGGGGGTTTTTTTTTGCTTGTTTGGCTTTTTGATTTTGTTTTTGGTATACCGTATTAATTTTTTTTTATTTCATATAAGTGTATGGACTACCAAAATGTTTAAAAGTTACAAAAGTAAACACTCTCTTGGCTGCAGAAAACATTTTCTTCCACACAATATATCAGAATATTATTCCAAGGATGCCAGCATTTAAATAAGTTATTACTGATACTGAAGGTCAATGCCAGGTCAGATCATAACTTCCGGGCTGAAAGATCATGTTTGTTTGTTTGTTTGTTTAAATTGCAGTGGGATTCAAATGGACAGTTCAAAGTTTTGACTGAGAAATACAAGATTCAATTTGTATTTGAACTGAGGGTTAAAATCTGAAGCACGAGAGATGAACAAAAATTCCGTTACACAATTATAAATAACATTAATAAAGGAACAGGTTCCTTTCATGTGGAAACATTAGGGGAGGGGGCAGAAGAGCTACGCTTTGAAGCGGTCAGAGCTACCGTGTTTAACCGTAGTACATATCTTCAGCATACACACAGCACATGATGCTTATTTTGTTCACCAGGATATACATTTGGCTAAAACAATATTGATGTAGCGTAATGTTACACTAACAATGGCGGCCCTTCAATCATAATGATCTTGCTGTCATATTACACTAAAATTAGCAATCTTCTAATCCTAATGACGTTGATGTAGTGTAACAGTAAAATTGGGATGTTTTATTTTTCTATTTTGAGACCAGCAGGGTGCAGTCAGCGCACACTCCCAGTGTAATAACTATCTAAGTAAATGCTCAGCTCACGCACTGGTATTGTTTATAACATTGATATTACAATGTTATCTAGTCTATATTTAAGACATCACTCACCTCACGGTCCGTGTCACATTTTCTCACGCAATACGGCCCCAATGACCTCCCAGCTGTTGTTAACAACTCCTACATAAAACGTTTTCTGTACATATAGCCGCATGAACATCAATGGCCATGAATCAAATATCTTCTCTGTTTGAATTTGTTTTTCATGAAATCGAAATTACGAATGATTCATACGACGTCTTGTCACTCTTGACAGGAATGTATTAAGAAGTATAATTTCACTGATGAACTATCATCATAACGTGTGAATTATTCCAATAAACTATCTTCATAAGTTGCGAATTATTCCTGCAATGAATGTATAAAGCTTTGTTCATGTCAGGTTGTGGATTCAAAGTTAGCCAGATTTACATATGATATATGGTATCTGAAGGGGCAACACAAGTGAACCCACTGTATAATTGAATGTGGGTAGTAGTGAGTACATTTCACTCTCAAATGATACTCAAAAGCACGAATATATCTTTCTCGCAATTCTTGGGATGTCTATATTTTGTGATTCCAATTGGTAACGTGCGTCTAGGTGTGAAAAGCCTTTCAGAAGAAACTTACAGCCTTTCCATCTCAAAACGCCCAAAGCGTTGAATGTCGAATGTGTCGTCTATTTCAAAGGCATTTGCTCTTATCAACAGAAACCCTTTGAATTAGAGCCTTAGATAATACCTAGCACAGCAGTATGCATCAGCTGAAAATACTTTCCTTGGTGCCGCTTTGGAACCAAGTATCCAATCCGCGCTTTTTCAAGCCAAGAAATGGCAAGAGAGTTGGTGACATCTTAAAAAACAGAAAGGCGTGTTCTATGGAAACCAATGGCAAGCAGATGTAGCACTTCTAATTGCCTGAATAGGGAAATCAAGTTTTTTTCGTATACGTTAACATGTGAAGGGGACATGGCCCAAGCTGTAGCTGTCTTTTTAATAAAACATTTGAGAGCTAATAATCCCGTATTGCATAATGACCATGGATTTCTTGTGGGTGTTTTTACTATTACGCAGATACAGCTCCTGTTTAGTTTAATTTGCTAAGTTTGCTCACGCAGAAAGCTATATAGACCCCTAAATACAACATATTTAAGTAGCAATGGTTCTCCCCATAGCCCAGAGATGGGTTACACACGTAGTTTTGATAGCCAACCTGGTCAATATTGCAAGTATTGCGTTACTTTCAAGCAACAAGTAAAAGCTATAAATCATAAAACCATCAGTTTTAGAAATTATCAGGTTAGCTATGATCATTGGGTTTCCACTCCTTTTGTCACAGGGAATTAGGACGTGTGTCCATTATAGGCCATGTAGTGTGGTTTCCCCGGTCTCAGATTACGGCTGCTTAGTATGAAAACATTGGCAACAAATTGGTTCCATGTTATTTTGCCCATTGGCTCAACATTAGGCCAACGCTTTTTCCAACCAACAACATCGGGCCTACGTTGCATCAACATTACACACTCCATTATGGTGGAACACACACACACACACACACACACACACACACACACACACACACATATATATATATATATATATATATATATATATATATATATATATATATATATATATATATATATATATATCGACTTCAACAGCAGCCATTAAGAAGCAATAGTTACCTAAAGTTCCTCTTTAACGCCAGCGAACATTTGTTGACATTTGTGATTGCATACGTTCTATGGACAGCAAAACAAATGGTTCTCCAATGAACTACAAAGCTACAAAGAAAAAACCTGGTGCACATCGGGTCTGCGTTTTGTAAGCTCTATTCGTTGCACAGACCTAACGTTATTGGTTGGCAAAATTTGTTGGTCCACTGTCGGACCAATGTACAATGTATACCCAACATAAATGTATAATCAGAACAACATTGGGCCCATCATTGCTTGCGTGTACAGGGATCGAAATGACTGGATAGCTTGAACTCCTGGGGGTGGAGGTGGGGGTACTCCCATCACTTCTGCAAATCACATATTTTACTATTTGACTGTATGCATACAACAGACATGACCTGTGATAAATGAACGACGACGCAATGTAATACAATAGCAATGTAATAGTTAAATTGAATTAAATTGTGTACACTTGTAAGTATGACGGGGCGAGCATCAGGAACAATCATGTTGAGCCTCGACGATTAACGCTGGTCATCACTGTTGTTCGATATTTCATACAAGAACGGGCATGGACAGCATGGAACTTGGCTAGCGGATTTCAGATTTCGATGATTCGTACATTCGACTCCTTGCGTTAAATACATAAAATATATGAAATTATGGGTCAAAATCCAAAGTAATTTGACTCAAGAAATAGGGGATTTAATTTACGCATCAACGGGTCAAGATCACTCAAACATATGCCTGTTTGTATCATGTACCCAGGACAAGTGAGGTACTTGTAGGCAGAGCGTTGACCGGTGTCACAAGGTGTTGACTCCTTACACTTGACTACAGCTGTCTTCAGCCTGCCATCTGTGTACTCTTCACTTTGCAAATACGCTATTCAATCCATCACGTGTCTCTGGCTTACGGCCAAACTTTCATTCCTTGTGTTTTCAAGTTTCGACAGAATTACGGTCAAATCTGCCATTATTCTCTCGTAAAAGCAAAAATAAGATCATATAAAAGTTAGTAGAGCATTGAATCTAATTTCATCTACATTCTTCATTTAAAATAAGCCGTTTTTTGTCTCCACAAAGGTTAAATAAACTCGACGTCTATACAGAAGACAGAAATTGCCACAGGTCTTGAGATTTAAGCCTCTCTTCAAATCTGCAGTTTAAAATGTCTGCACATGTTGCAATATGTCATTAGCGTCAAATGTGTTTTATCATGTTATTGTCAGCAAACGTACAAACAAACCAAACATCGATTAACTTATGGTAAATTACAATAACTGACAAGTAACAAACGTACAGGCGAAATGAAGTAACAACTCACAGTACAAAGCACAGTAACTTATGGATTCAGAATTACCAACGAATGATACTTTTGTAAAGCACAAAATTCCACTGTGCTCACAAAGAAGTCTTGTGCCTGTCGTTTCTACAAAGTTACCGTGGGCAATCCCGATCAGCTTTCTCTTACTCAAATATAACTGGTATAATCTAACATTTGATAATTACTACCACATATTACATATCTGCTTAGCCTATTCCATTTTTAAATTGGAATTAATATGATAACATATATTTCTGGGAATTCAGAACCTTACTATATTGGACATTGAAGCTCAAACGTCTTCATTCCGTGTACTCAGATAAATTGCAATATCAGCGTTAGGCTCACTGTGCATAAGATAAAACTTGTGATTTGGAATGAGAGCAAAGAAGGGTTAACTTTCTGTAGCTCCAACGAACCATTTTCTGGATGGGATGACAGTGACGTTGGTGTATTCAATTATTTGCTCTCCCTCTCGACTATCTCTCTGCTTTAAAAGGCTCTGTGACGCCGTAGGGAAAAAAGTGAAACTATCAATTTGCTTCGGAGCATAGATACTTTTCTTGGGCTAAGTACATCAAAAAGCATTCTCAGTGTTTGTAACAATGGTTGACAAAAATCCCACTTTTCTGGGTCAGGTGTCACAGCATTATGAATGTGGTATCTTTGATGCCAAGACCCACAAAACTGGAGTATTTTAGCTAATTTTAAAGTTTTCATGACATCAAATTTAACTGAAGCATTCCTTGTTAAGATAAAATGCCATTCGCGACTTTTCTTTGCCCTGTTGTCAGAGCTACAGAAACTCCAAAAGCATGCAAAAATGCTCAAATTAACAAACATTTTTGTTTGTTTTTATGAATTAGAGGCAAAAGTCCTATAAATTTGAGCATTTTCACCCAAAATCTTACTAAATCCTACAATTGTTCCCAAATGCTACAAAAGGAGGAAAATCCTACCCGTTACAGACACTGCATTCTGAATGTGAATGCAACTAAAACACTTGATCCATTCGCAAGTTTCTTCAAATTGCAAGTTATCGTATATCTGCTTTTGAAGAGGAATATGCCATCTTATACTTTTTCGTTGATTCAGTATTTATGTTTTCCATAACTGTGTTATGAATGCATTTGGTCCATTGTTCACCTCATGATCTGAATCAGAAGATGTAATCAAGAAGCTTTCCTCAGTTTGATTTGGCACGTCAGGGCAAATCATATAAGAGTGGTACTTGTGTTCCTAAACTTCAATTCAAAAGTGCCTGTTGAAACTCAAATTAAAGAAACAGACCAAACTTCAGATTTGAGAATGCCATCAACCACTTTGAGTGGGAAAAGTATTAACTATTATGGGGAAAATAGGTGGCTATACGGGCTATGATTCTACTGTCTGGGCTCTGCCGGCATTCTCCTTCATATTACAACTGAGTAATGCGCTCAATTCAAGAAACAAGGTAACTGATCTGTCAAATCAGAAGTTGTGCAGTGAAACGATAGTGATGTCAGAAATCATGAGACACAGAAAAAAATGAGTTTAAAGTTTTCACACCGATAAACTAAAATAGATGTATCAAAGTTCCAAATATCGGTCATAATCGATATATCGAGATTTAAAGATTCAAATCAGCTGAATGTGACTCAAACAAGATACAAAATAAATGACAACAAATGTAAATATTAGTGATTAAACTAGATATAATTAAAAAAGATAAGTTTTTTACAATGAGACAGGACAACACCCTTGGGGCCACCTGTGTTAGTTTGTCACAGACTACTGATTGTGACAAATAGAGTACAATGGATATACACATATATACATTGAAGTTAGTTTCTACCGGAAAAAAAGTGGAGCATACATAAGCACAGCAATTAACACAAATGTTTAATAGTTTTCACTTGTGCGTATTCCTGAACATTTGGAAATGAAGAACACATCTAGGTATCTAGCGACACCATCATATAAACGTGTGCAAAGTTTGTCAGTAATACCGAAAGGCATGGTCTGAAGTAAACTAGGAACATAAGTTCGTATATAGTTTTTTGTGGTGTTTCCTGCAGGCAAACATATAGGTGAAATATTGTGGTAGTTTGTTGTTGGTATCACTAGAATAGAATGTCAAGGCTGTGACATTCAGAATATCATTGATCTTCAGTACGTTCGATCCATGAAGTAGACATATGTTGTGAAAAAGGAAATTAGAAGAGCACATAAGGCGGCTAGCCTTCTTTTGAAACATAAAATGCGTTCTGAGGAAAAAACCCAACAAACAAACGGTAGTTTATACGCGGCACGACGAGAGCATTATAAATACTTAGCACATACAAGTCCTTTACTTGGCAGAACTTCAAATAGTCCTTTTAATCCACCGATGATTTTTGAAGCAATTTGAAGGTTCAAATGGAAATTTAATTTTCGTTGCGGAATGAAAAATCACAAACTTAGTTTTTGCAATGCTTTGGGATAATTTGTTTGCTGCAAGTCAATCGTGTACTATTTGACACTCAAGACAAATATCAATTGTATCATTTTGCTCAAAGACACATAGTGGCCTAAACAAAGCTGCATCATCCACATAAAGAATGGATTCAAATTTGAGAGAAGCATGGTACAGGTCATTAACATACATGATAAAGAGAAGCGGGTCGAGGATTTGATTCTTGAGGTACACCTCTTTTCTAAAGGCATAGTTTCAGAACATACATCATCAAATTGAACATACTGCCATCTCCCAGTTAGATGGCTTTTAATCCATTTTGATACTGTACTATTGATTCCATGAAAGCTGAACTTTGAGCACAGGAATATCGTGGTTGAGGGTTGTCAAATGCCTTCAGTACATTAAGGTTCATACTTGAGTATTTTTCAGAGTACAGTACTTTGTAATTCTGTCAATAGATCCCAGAGTGGCGGTTAATTTATATATTGTACTGTTTATAACAATGATCTATGAGATGTTTGGCAGTTTCTTGTTAAAGTGGGCATAGGAAGATGAATATATTTTGACAATTGGGACCTCTTTTCCGCCCAAATATGTATTTAGTGTCGTAGATATTTTATCACTCACATAAATTATTCATCTATTCCCCGCAATAAAGGGGCAACGGTAATAGATCGTAAAAAAAAACGTTTGTTTCATCTTCACTTGTAACAAATTGTATGAATAAATATAAAAATTACTTGTCCATATGTGGTAAAAAAAATGGCGCCAGCGCAAAACAGAAAAAAAAAATGGTGACCAAAACTAGTCATTACTCTTAAGAGATGATGAAACATACAGAACCACCTTTAATCAAGAATTACTCCGGGGTTACAGATGTGCCAAAGAATTTCAATTATTTTCGTTGTAACTTGCTTCATCAGATATACCCAGCAAGTCTTCGTTTCCATAAAACTGTCTAATGCAAAATTTCATAGAAGTAAAAGGATTAGACCTGAGATCTGTCTTTATATTACTTATTATGAAAACAAAATTATCCAAATACATTGTTCATTTGGGTTTACAGCCTCAAGAAGAAACAAGTAAATGACACATTGACTGAAGCATGTAGCATAACGAGAAAGTTTATCGACCGGAAAAAGTACAATTGGTTGTCTTCCTCTTCCCCTGTTTGGTTGTCTCATTTGCTTTCATTTTATTCCTGATGACAGTTGCATATAAAATATTTCTGGCCAGGCCAGGGCAGAGCGCGGTTGACCGAAAAACAAGCAGATCAAAGGTGACCTTAATTCATTGTGCTTTTTTTCAACAACTAAGGAACAACGGATGTTTGAACCCAACATTTTTTAATTTTTTGGGGTTTATTTTTGAATACGATCAGCACGATGAAATAACAGACGAAACGTCGTTATTTCATCTTTTGAAAGAGCACACCCACGTAAGATCTGCGCATTTCCAAAGGGCGTCAATTATACAGTTTTTATCGCGGTTACAAGCGTGGCAACGACTCAAAGTCAGTCAGATACAGATGATAAGATACCACCGAAACATCGCGCGATTAAACAATTTTATCTATATATAATATAATATACTACCTTTTCTGTGACCAAATGACCTTGACTTTCGGTAGGTCCAAAATGTAAAAGAGCAGACGAGGAATGCTCTATTCGATGAAAGCAACTTGCCCAAATTTCTTACTTACAAGTGCCTCCGGCTGTGCCCAGGTAACAAATTAAACTGACGTCAAAAGAGGTAATGGGTAAAAGGGGAAAGAACATGCATTTTCAACATGTTTCAACAAATGTCCAAGTTACCCAAGGCCTAGCAAAAATAAATGTGTGGTTCCAGTAACCTGACAGACTTTACTAAAAAGGATCATCCCTAAAATTAATGGAACAGAAAAAAGTACCTTTAAGCCTCCCTTCCCTAATAAATACTGGTCGACCCAGGCCAGTGGACAAACTCAGTCAGAGACCCAAGTGGCCCAAAAAGTCCGTAAATTTTTTCAGTGTCCCAAATGTGACCTACACGGCCCAACGGGCCAAAGGCATGCTGGGGGGGGGGGGGGGCTTGGGGCATTACTGCTCCCCACCCCCGAAAAATTTTGAATTTGAGCATGCAAAATGGTTTATCTGGGGAGTTTCGAGTATCTTGCCTTCAAATGGTTGACGAAATAACAACATTTTAGTCATTATTGTACTGATTTGGCTATTTTCCCTCAGATTGTACAAAAATCTGATGAATATTAGCAAAAATTAGTAAAAAAATGAATTAAAAAAAACCCACATCGCCATGTTATCTACTTTCCATGGTGTACCACAACATGAAAATAGCAGAAATGCAAGTATGAAATCGGAAAAAAAAATGTTAAGTTGCTTTGCACAGGTATGTGGCTGAAATGCTTTAATCATTTTTGAATTCAGATTGATCTAAATTTTCAACAAATAAACATACAAATAAATATAAGCACCAAAGGCGTAACTCCAGGGACCTGCAATATATATATGAATTGCAGATCCCTGGTAACACTAACATACTGAAACTATATATATATATATGAAGCAGTCCCTCTCTAGTACTGCCATCTCATGCATCAAGAATGATTTCATTTTATTTTTGAAAATGTTCTTGCATTTAGTTTCTTTGATATACCCTGGCAGGTTCTGCAAGGGAATAGGTATAATCATGGTACAGCGTTACCTGCAATTACCGACCTCAGGCGCAAGACCACGGTGCTGTCCAATTGCAGCAGCAAATGTACATCCCCTGGATCATTTTCTCAAAATACTTCTACACGAGAAACACTTATTTGGCTAAATTCTATAGCATTTTCCAAGAACTGTGATGCAAAATTTTGCTACAATGCTCCAACTGGACAACCTTGGACCAGCTGCAACACGCGACCGACCAGCAAAATCACCCCACAAACAACGACCCGTAAAAAAACGTAACCAAGTTGTAAGACAGAGCTAACAGAAAAGCTGTCCAACGTGTGCTGTTATTTTGCAGTAGAGACAACTCAAACACAGCATGTTATTTCAACTTGTCTGGACAGTCAGCTTGGGAAAAAGCATAGCGCCACGATGGGTGCGGTATCGGTATCTAGTATCGCTAGGTTTCAGGTGTCCGTTCTCCGAGTTCCCAAACAAACTGTCGTCAACGTATTTTTAAAAGATGACTTACAATCTACACTTTAATCTGCACGCTCGGTTGTGTCTGAAGCATTTATCATCGTTAGTTTTAAATCCAAATGCAACACGAAGGCATGTGCATAATGCCCGCACATTGAGCGCCCACTTAAACATAGCGCAATGCATTGTGAAAAAGGAAAATCTCAGCGAATCGTGGTCACGTTTTTTCAGCACGGTTCCAGGTGTCCGTTCTCCGAGTTCCCAGGGTAAACGGTCGTTAAAGTATCTTTAGAACATGACTTACAAACTTAACTTTAATCTGCCAGCTCGGTTGTGTCTGAAGCAATTATCATCGTTAGTTACAAATAGCCACAATATGATCAAATCTCATCTAGTAATTGTATAAATGTTTATTCTGGATCAACCAATTAATAGCTTACAAAGATAAGTTGGAGACTTTGTATACACATAAAACGTACATAGCATATTTGCAATATGCAGGACGAAAATTACCCTGCCCAAATGACATTCCGGAATGTCCTAGTATTAGCTGTGTTTAGCACATGTAAACGAGCCTCCAGATTCTCACCGGAGTGGAAATACAATAGCAAAAGGAACCCTGTCCGTTTCGAGGGCATCACAGAAAACATGGCGCTGGCCCCTGGCTCCGCATTCTGATGCTCATGTGGTTTAATTTGAGGTTTATACATCCCACCCCAATTTGAGTACAAAACAATGACTACATTGTTACACACATTTGTGTGACCGATGAAAAACTAAAACTAAAAATATTCGTCCTGTTGCACAAAATCAATAGCGTATATATCTGACGACACCTTGCCTTTGCTTTGTCCAAAAAGGTTGAAAAGTACCACTTTAAAAGAATACTGTGCTCCAGGACCGAAACATACTTTTAACCATTAACTTCATGCTACCTTGAAAATGAGTGAAAATAAATTTAAGCTGTTACAAATGTATGTATGTATGTATGTATGTATGTATGTATGTATGTATGTATGTATGTATGTATGTATGTATGAGTATGTATGGTAGATGAATGGATGAATTTTGTATAATCTTCAATTAAAACTACCTACTTGAATAGACCATTCTATATATTTGAACAACAATTTATAGTCGTGTTTTTAATAATTCTTCACCAAATTATATCCCCTATGAATACCACTCTCCCACTAAAACCAAGGGTTTTTTAAAGTCCCTTAGGTGGTCTTAATGGGGAGATTCTACTGTACATAAACGGAGAGGCTATGTTGCTATCGACGGATGGAGATATATATAACCATATATATATATATATATATATATATATATATATATATATATATATATATATATATATATATATATGGTTAAATAAACCAACGTATAAATTGCCATTCGCTGTGCATAAAAGCCATGACTATGGCAAGACGCAAGTATTGATGGACAGAGGGAGGCAGGCAGGAAAAGTAGAGAAATTATTCAAAAGAAAAAAAAGCAGACCTCATTTACTCCATAATTTTAGGTCCACCTTACCGTTGAAATTTTAGGCCCACGTTTGTGTATCCAAAAATACATGAGCCTGTCGTTAGAAACGAAGTTATGTTCTATAACACATATAGATATGTACGTCTTTGACATTTTTCTATTCCAGTTAGCTGAATCACAGATAATCTGTTGATCAAATGTCATGGTGTGACCTTTATCACGCCATGAAGTCCTTTATCTTTAATTGCAACATTGTTGTATTCTCTGATATCAGTTGTTTTATTTCTGTAATGTAGTGCAAATAACATAGTTCATGTATGTGCACACTATAAGTTTAATTATATTTTATTTTGTTTTGTTTCTTCCCATTAGTTTGCGTAGCAATTCTTGGTGGAACCGTTATAGGTGTATTTTAAACAAGGACCCTACAATATTGCAGGGTCCTTGGTCCAAAAACGACCGCCGCATTTGAGTTTTTTGTGTTTAATTCCCTCCCAAAAATAAGGTTGAATTGCTTGTGACATTGACTTTTTTTATCTTTTGAATATAAATTGTTGCTTATAACTCTAAATTTAGTACCACTATGATGGGCATGTATGGCGCAGTGCGTACATGTTGTCCCAATACGTACGTGTCAGACCCAGCGTGAATACCTCCCGGGGGATACCTGTGGACGGACACCTACCATGGAACACGGATAATATATCAGTTATCATGGGCTTGCAATTATAATGCCTTCTTCGACTTGATCTTCGCCAGGTCCAGAAAATTTCTGTAAAAGGATATGCACGTTTAAGTAGCAATTAATTCCAGCTAATGGTAAGCATGGTTGTTATCATCTTAAACTTTTCTCGTAATCCCAAGTTACGTGCATGAATACGTCGATACTGGACTAAGGATTAATACTAAAATGGCTTTGTCAACCAGAGCATTCCAAGCTTTTTACAACCCTCTAATAAAATCAAATTTTGTAAGTCCAGAGAACACACAATTTTTACATACATGTATATAGCCCTAAAATAAAGTAAAATAGTTCCATGATACAATTTTTACGATTGTGTGTGTGTGTGTGTGTGTGTGTGTGTGTGTGTGTGTGTGTGTGTGCGTGTGTGTGTGTATTTCGTTTTGTTTTTGTTTTGTTTTGGGGCTTTTTTCTTCTTGTTTTTTTCAATTTTTTCATTACAAAATATTTTGTTATAATCATAATGCGACCAAATATAGATTATCATGCGGTATTCGAAAGGCGTGGTCTCCGTGAGGCCTAGGGTCACGCGGGACCGCAGGTCGAGCTGACCCTGCCAAATACCACGCTCATCCATAATCTCAGAACAATCTCCATTTGAAAGCCTTATAATTGACTTAATGCACATCACATTATTATTAGCCAATCAGAACACAGTTCTGATTGTAGGACGCGATCAACACTCGCAACGATATCAAGCCCACGTTGCGCTGTTCAGAGGTAGCGGTAATCGCTTCGGACGAAAAGTAAGGGGGAAAATGTCTGACTTCGTAGATGACTTGACTCTTAGTTCTAGCCAGATTTATGACAGCTCTCTAAAAAGTTTGGAGGCAGAAAATCCAGAACTTCAACCCTCCCCTCCCCCGGGGGGGAGGGGGTACTTCCATGTAGGATTGTACTGTGTATGTGCCGCGGGAAAGGCCCTGTTTTCTAGGAAAAGCCCCCAAAATGTACACACCTGGATTAGGATAGGGGTAACAATCAGGATGCACCAATGCAGCACTCCTTTCAGCACATTATAGGATAAAGAAAGGGTACCTTTTTACAGGTGGTGTAGGATTAAGATAAGGTATTGTATCAAAATGTCCGAGGCACACACCCACCTTGATGTTGAGTATGTGCCCCCCCCCCCCCCCCGGGCTTCAACCGTAGCCTATTTTGGGCGCTCTGACATGACATTGGCCTCGGCGTGTTCGCTGCCATAGGCCTATCACATCAATGAAGAGGAAACTACTGATTTAAGTCTAAATCTGAAGCAAGAAGGGATGGAAAGTGGAGAAAAAGGGTCTTGTCAATGTTGGGCAGACAAGAAACGTAAAGCTGAACAAACGGCTGCTAATTCCGCCATGGACAACTAAACAACGTGGGCGTATCGAACATTCGAGGCAAGGAGACAGTCGCGGCTGAAAAGTGGCATACAGAGCCCACTTGGAAGCTGCCAGTCCGATGGCAAGTGAGCTAGATTTTCATGCATCAAGTTTGCCTTAGAAGCGACAGTCACCTGTGGATGAATACCCACCATGATCGCCATAGCTTCCCTATTGCACGGAAAATTTGCATGGCGTCAATTTTAGGCCAAATTACACAACTTTAACGTTTGCTTAGTTTTGACATGTATGGACAATTTATTGCATGGAGTTAATTCAATTAATCTAGCCCTAACCAGGCTACTCTTATGGTCTCGGTACCTGTGCTGTCTCTGCTTATAGTCATTGACCTTGATAGACATTTAGCATATAGCTAATTAATCTTAAGTCCCTATCGGTTATTCTTTGCGTTTGTGGAAGCCTCCAAGGGAAAAGCTTTTACCCTCGTTGTTTTTTTTTTTTCGTTTTTTTTTTATCAAACTTTGAACAGTTCTTGTTTTGTTTGTTTGTACTTTCCAAATGTATTTGC
This sequence comes from Hermodice carunculata, assembly GCA_964020975.1. Taxonomy (NCBI): domain Eukaryota; kingdom Metazoa; phylum Annelida; class Polychaeta; order Eunicida; family Amphinomidae; genus Hermodice; species Hermodice carunculata. The sequence goes on from OZ026613.1 coordinate 67,959,063, forward strand.
ATGAACACATCAGTGGGTTATTAGACTGTGATATTGCACAGCTATCCGTGCAATATCAGGCCGGTAAACCACTGCAAGATCAAAGGCATCGACCCACACGTATACTGAATTGAAGTTGTGGTTCGAAACTTTTCAGCATTTTTGAAACAATGCAATTTTCGATTAAGTTTTTTCCTGCGTTCCTATGAAAGTCATCCATTTTTGACGTTTTGTAACATTTTCGGTGCACTATTGTTATCATTGATTGACTGTACATACCAAAGTTTCGATCTGCTTTGTGACAATGTTGTGCACAATGTAGTGCCTGAATATTGACCGTCTAAATTTAAGGTGGATTATAAAATTTTTAATCTAAGTTGTTTTGTTCCTTTACAGTTACTGACTGCGTTAAGGAGAAGTCTTCGCAGAAAGAAGACAAGGCTCACGACAAGCAAATCCATATATGTTTGTCTTTTTACAGATACCCCTCGTGAAACATGGTCTGCTTATAATTTATAAAAAAAAAAAAAAAAAAAAATAGACCTGGAAAGAAGTATATTCCGGCACCAGCCCAGATGCTTACAGACCCAAATATTTGGTGTGTTGCATTCAGTTTTATAATTAAAATACATACATATTGAGACAAAAATACACTAGGCAAAGTAAAATTTCCACTAGCCAGGCAGAATTTTACCGGCATTTGGTTGGTGCTAACAAGCCAAATAGACATCTCAACTGAGCATGTCCAGTGAAGCCCAGCCTCTATCTGGGCCACATGGCATTAGGGATAACTTTCTCTCACTGAACATAGAAATGTACCGAGGTCAAACTTTAAACAAGGGAAAGAACTGCTCTGTATGAAAGCTTGGCATATTTAGTGGTTTCCTTGTTTTTGTTATTATTAATAGGTTATTCTGTTATTTTTTCACTAGAATTAGGCCTTAAATGTGATAAAAAGTGAAGTTTGTATCTGGTTACTACGGTAACTTAACGAGTTGAGTGGGGAAAGTTCACTTCCTGTTCCTTATGACCTCTGTCCCAAACAGAGGCCAAGCTTCATTGGGCATGCCCAGCTGAGATACCAATTTGGGTGACTTCGATCCATGTATATCATTATTAAGCTGGCTACACTTGGTCGTTGATGCGAAAGACTGCCCCACGATCTGCGTTCGTGAAATTTACCTGTCTAAGGGCCTTTCTTTTGGCAGAATCAAAATGTACCATCGTGTACAATGAAAGTGTAATTAAAGCTAGTTTATAAACACATACCATAAAGACCACTTTCTTTTTACATTATGGTTAGGCCCTTAACAGCTATATTCCCCTGAAATGGCAACTCGTAAGTCTACTGTGCCATATGCCCGAGACAATGTCTCATTGGACAACTGTCACAGTTTGTGTGTCATTCATAATTACACGTATTGTTGAATATACTACCTTATTTTACAGCATTTTTTGTAGAGCTGATAAGAAAGTTCAGCCAATCCACAGACCAGGCACTGTTAACATAATTAGTACACCATGCCCTGCCACTCAGCCAGAGCTGAATAATGATGACCCACATATATACCTTGCCTTTGTGACGTGTGATGAAAATGTTCCAGGCATACAGACCTCTTATTTATTTATTTATTTATTTATTTATTTATTTATTTATTTATTTATTTATTTATTTATTTATTTATGTATTTATTTGTAAAAATCAATATTGCCCCCAATAATAATAATAATAATAATAATAATAATAATAATAATAATAATAATAATAATAATAATAATAATAATAATAATAATAATAATAATAATAATAATAATAATAATAATAATAATAATAATAATAATAATGACTGTGCGACTAATAGAACAAAAGTGAGTATTCATGCCTCCAATAGCAGTCTTCCTGATCACAAGTCGTAGTTGTGAGACGGCCTAAATTTGCTCATTTTTCCTCCGGCTCATAACCATAAAGAATGTTCTCACAAAAAAACACACTAAAGCGGTCAAGCCCTCCTCTCTCTCTCTCTCTCTCTCTCTCTCTCTCTCTCTCTCTCTCTCTCTCTCTCTCGGCTGTGTTAAAATAATTTTACACACGTTTTCACAAGGCCGCCTTCTCATTTTGAAATGGAATTGCAATTCTTTAACTTGATAATTAGCTCCATCTTAATTTTGGTCTACATCACCAGTAGAGAATGTAAATGTTTAAACAAATTATGATTGGAAAAAATTGGAGGCCTGTTCTTAGCTCAGCTGACTACCAACCACTCAGTCAGCTGAGCTTTTGTGATTGTCCACCGGCCATGCGTGCACATTTCACATTTTCGACTTATCGGAAACACGTCAGCCAGATTTACTTCAAACTTGGTGGGGCTGTATCTTGGGTATGTCTCTACCAAGTTGTTCAAATGGTCACGATCTATTGATTTTTTTATTAATTTGGTTAATTTTTTTTTTTTTTTTTTTTTTTTTTGCTCATGTTTTCGCGAACTCTTTAAAATTCTTCCCTAAAACCGCTTGGCCAATAGCTTCGAAATTGCATAGGGGCACCTCTGGGAACCCCTGACCTTAGTTTTTTTTTCAATAGGTGGCTCTGCGATTCTATCAGAATGAACTTTAGTCTGTCGGATCTAGTTTCGACCGTTCTTTGGATCCCTAGACATTGATATGTTTAACAGGTAACGCTATTTTCCATTGATTTGTGTGTGTGTGTGTGTGTGTGTGTGTGTGTGTGTGTGTGTGTGTGTGTGTGTGTTTACCAGTTTCACCTTTCCAAAACTGTCACGTAGATTAGCCTGAAACTTGTTGGAAATATGGCATGTGGAAGAGTCAAACTAAGCTGTTTATTAGGTGCTGATATTCCGCATCTAAGATTTTTAACGATTTTTTTTTTAATTTGAGGACTTACCGGTTAATGCATGCGTTCCTGTTGATTACAATGCAAGTCAATGGGGATTACAGTGATTAAGTCACATTTTCGACTTCTCCAAAACCGTCACCCAGATCCAAATCAAACTTGGTAGCAATGTACCCTGGGTGGGCCTCTATCAAGTTGAAGGAAATGGAGATGCTCCAGTGAATTTTGGACCTTTTTATTTCGCTTTTTTTAAAATGGCTAAATCTTAAACAATCTTCTCCAAAATCACATTGCCAATTGTTTTGAAATATTCTGCCCGTCATTTAAAAACAACATTTACAAATTCTTTACAGATAGGGTCCATGATCCCAACCAAAGTCGTAATCTCGGGTGTAATCTCATATTTGTTACACACACTGCAAACACAAGTTGCAGAAGAAAGCTGGTACAAAGTCAAGAGTGCCAAGTTATTAGAAGGAACTGCATTTCGTGACGCAAACTTGGAAAAGGGCCTGATGTACGAGCCAAGAGGTGACATACACGTGTGGGGCACATTCTTTCAAGACACGACATGAACACATCACCCCCATCTGTCACAGCGCTGGCGGATTGTTTTCTCCAGCACTGTTTCAGCAGAACAGTATTGTTCGCGTGTGTATCAGCCTGGCGTGGTGTCAACACAACAATACGTCTGCATAGACGGGCTTTTTGCGTGCCGCAGCATGTCAAATCATTCGCCGAGTCTTTATCAAATTAATTACATAAAATCAAGCAGTTTGTTGAATTAAAATTTTATCATGTATTTTGGGGGACCTAGTTCATTTAAATCTGTGTGTCAACAAAGATGTTTCTTATGGCGAGCCGTTTTAACATTTAATCAGAATTACAGATCTGTATAATTCGAATTCCTGACATCTAAAAAGGAATTTTAGACATCTTAAATTCATTTTCAGATATCAAAATTGATTTTTAGTGATCTAAAATTGATTTTCAGACACTTAAATTTTTAAAATTCTCTTAGATATCTAAAAATGTCTTAGAGGATATATAAAAAATGATTTTAGATACATAGAATTTATTTTAAATGTCTAGAAATCATTTTTAGATGTTTAAAAAGATAACAAACTATAGATATACAAAATATAGTTTCTCCAAGAATTTGTTCTTTCGCTCTTTAATCAAATTTTGTTTGGAATTTTACTTACACCATAATACCAGAAAATCCCAATCAAGCATGGTAGTATGGTAGTAGCAGCCCCATCGATGAAACTAATTTTTTATTTGATCCAATAGTAGTCTTGAACGCATAAAATATATCCTTAAAATCGTAAACAAGGATATCACAGTGAGCCACATATATCAAGCAGCTTAAAATGAAAAAAAAAAAAAAACAAAAACAAAAACAAAAACAAAAAACAGCTGGTGTTGAACATAGACTAGATGAAAGTACAATCGATCACGAGTCATAATTAAAATAGTGAAAAGCATCACTTCAAATGAAATGATACAAAGGCATGACATATAAAAATGACATTCAATGTAAAGGGAAACTTCGGATAAAGGTAGACATCACAAAAATGACCAGTAGCGGAATAACCCAGTAAAGTCGATTTTCTGATTTATTTTCAATTGTGGTCTTAGTTAAAAACAAAACAAAACAAAACAAAAACAGGAATTTATAAGAGTATATAAATACTAAAATATCTTACTTGATCAGTGCCGGTACATACGAAGTTTAATAATAATAATAATAATAATAATAATAATAATAATAATAATAATAATAATAATAATGATGATGATGATGATGATGATGATGATGATGATGATGATGATGATGATAATAATAATAATAATAATAATAAGTTTTCACTCTCTCTCTTTACGATGTCGCAACTTTTAAACGTCTTTAAAAATAATACAGACTGCACTGCAGATGCCATTCCAACTTCTATGACCTCAACACATCTAATGAATGTTGAACAAATGTTGTTGCATTTTAATCTATGCTGACTAAGGGCATTCCGATTTTAAATCTTGAATATCGACAAAGTTACCGAAAAGATGCCCACACAATAGGCTGAATCTCTCTCTCTCTCTCTCTCTCCCTCTCTCTCTCTCTCTCTCTCTCTCTCTCCTCTCTCTCTCTCTCTTTCTCTCTCTCTCTCTCTCTCTCATCAAGAGCATCATCTGAACTTCCCTTCAGTTCTAACATGCCGGTGAATGAACTGAGTAAACTTGGGTTAAACATATATTTTATTCAAACAACGATTGGGAAACAGGGCGAACCCTACATTAATCCCTCTTGTACATATAAAAGCACAGAAATCAAAAGACATTACACACCAGGTAATCACAAAGACCAAATAGTAGTTAACATCACATTACAATACATATAGGTGGCAAAATGCCGAAACAAAGTATTAAGGATGTAACCAAGACAGGACGCCACGTAGGGACAGTAGATGGGGTACTGACTTATTAAGTGATATGAAATTATCTAATTGTTATATACAAACTTGAATCAGAATTACATGAGAATTAAACCGTCAGAAGTCATATATTGTATAATTGTAGATCATTAAGTTACTGCCGCGAGCCTTCCTGTGGCTTTTATATACTGATGTACAGCTAAAAATATAATTTCGTTTTCTTTGCCATTGCACTGTTTGGAGCCATATAGAAGTGTTCGCACGATAAAGGATGCAATAGGTAGGACCTTCCTTTGTAAAATATCCCTCGGTACACTATACCTGTTACAACTGAGTAAACTTCTGAATACAAATAAAAAGAGAAATAAGACATGTAACAAAATGTTTGGTTCATGCAAGGGTATGTGTGCTCATTAAGATATATGCCACAGCTTTTTGAATGCAAACGTTACTCATCCAGTCAGATTTTAAACCTGGGTGATTTAGGTTTATTTTTGACGGGGGTTTGTCAGTACAGTTATCTTTACAATGTTTACCAGTATTTTAAGAAGTATCTATAAAATGGTACCAAGAATCAGTTGACTGTAACAACATGATGTACAAAATAAAACAATATGATGTACAAATGAACAACAAACGTTTTAAACAACTATACTGTTCACAACAAAAAGACTGTGACATTCCAGTGTTCCACTGAACTTGCATACAGAGACTCAAGTGGTCATGTGACCTTCGAAATAATATCAAAGTCACTTTTCTGTAAGACTGTCGTCACTGAAATATTAAAGTCTTCACTCACTCACAGTGTTGGAGTCATCATGTCTGAGATGAAAAGTGACAGGATCCACGATTACCAAGATAAAAGCCAAAAAAATGTTTGTTTGTTTGACCTTTCATGATTACTCAAGGTCAAAATTACCAACAACACATGAAACCCTATATGCAACTTTTTATTAGTGTTTAATAGTAATCAGGGGCCCAGGATCCACCACTACCGAGATACCATAAGGCAACGTGTCAGTATGACCTTTTCAGGTGAAAATCAATAACACCAGAAGAAACCCAAAAGGTACTTTCCTACATGTATAAGTTTTTAATAGTAAGCATGGGTCTAGGATCAATCATTACCGAAACTCAAGCCAATAGGTCACAGTTGTTGATATTCCTATTGTAACAAAGCCAACGTGTACATGTACCCTTATCAATAAATCTTTATTTTAATAACTTATTAAAAATCAGGAAATGGGATTAGAACCATCAGTGAAAAACGTAGTGTAGATTGATTCCAGATGCATTCCCATCAAGTTGGAAGCGACTCCAAAATGCGTTTTAGGAGAAGTCCAAAATAGGGAAAAGTATAAAAAATCATGAAAAATAGTTTTTAAAAAGGCCCTTCCTGACAAACAAGTCAAGGTCTAGGGGACTCCAGACGTGTGCCTGTGCAATTTTAAAACAATTGGCCAGATATTTGTTGAGAATTTTTTCAGATTTTGCCAAACACTGAATATAAAAATTCATTTAAATATGAGAAATTACTGGAGCGTGCCAATTGGAATAAACACAGCGGAAACCCACCTAAAGTACATCCCCATCATGTTTGAATTGAATCTTTCTAACACATTTTGGAGAAGATGTAAAAATATGAATTATCACTGCAATCCGCATTGAATTGCATAGTAATCAACAGGAATTTAAGCATCAACGGAACCATGCCCGAATTGAAAAAATCGATAAAATAGGGTTCCGCATTAGCACCATCTCGTTTACAACTGTGTTTGACCTTTCCACAAGGTACTTTCCACCAAGTTTCAGGACAATCTGAGTGGTGGTTCTCGGGAAATCAAAAATAGCTTAAATGTACAAAAAATTGTGAAAACATTCAGAAAATCGCAGCACCACCTCTTGAACAAGTTAAGGTTTAGGGTTCCCCAGAAGTGTTCCCATGCAATTTTGAAACAATTGGCCGAGGGATTTTTTTTTTAATTTTGCCAAAACGTTATCGAACAAATTCATTGAAAATAGAAAAATTATTGAAGCACGAAAATTTGAACAAACTTCCTAGAGACCCACCAAACGTGCAACCTTACCAAGTTATAAGTGAATCTGGAAAAACTGTCTTGGAGAAGAACTCGATAATGTGAACTAGCATTGCAATCACCATTGACTTACATAGTAATCCACAGGAATGTGTGCATTACCGACAAGCACCCGAACTGAAAAATAAAAAGTCAAAAATTAGAGCTCCACAGTAACAGCAACTGGTGAACAATTTCCACAAGCTACATTTTCAGTTTCAGAACAATCTGAAAGACCGTTTGAGGAGAAGTCGAAAATGGCAAAAACACACACACAAAGTCATAAAAAAGTAAAAACAGCGTCACATGGTAAACCAAATTTAGGTCTGGGGGGCCCCAGAAGTATCACAATGCAATTTCGAAGTGATTGGCCAAGTGGTTTTGGATAAGATTTTGCCGGAAACAAACAAAAGAAAACGATGATACAAAATCCAAAATCACTGGAGCATGACCAGTAGAACAATTTTTTATTGTTTAATTGATATACTTTATTTCTTTAAAGAGGATTAGAAAAGTAGCCAAAGGCTAATACAAATTCTTCTCCTCGTGTAAATACAAAATATATACAAATATAACCGTGCATAGAGTAACATAAAGAGAGAAAAAAAGTGTAAAAGACAATAAGATACAACATAAAATGACAAAATACACAGTTATACGTAACACATGGGATCCCTACATAATACAAGATCGCAAACTGCCATTATACTGGAGAGTCGGACACATAGGACAGAAAAAAAATTGATAAACGACAGATAATTGACCATATGTGGGTATATGTACATATACAATGGACACTAATGTACACGCGCCACAGATGACGACTCAGATACTTAGTAGAGACTCACCCAAGGTAGATCCCCATAAAGTTTGAAGAGGATCGGACAAACTTTTTTTTTTTTGAGAAGTCGAAGATGTAAAATTGAACGGACGACGCCGATGGACGACTGACCATCCTGTCAGCTCAGCTGAGCTAGAAACGGACGTTATTTTCCTCCAGTGTAGCGTGAATGCGTAGTTTAACAAACGAGCCCTGGGATTGAGTCGGGATGTCCTCTACAGGGACTTTCCTTCCCAACTCCTTTACGTTTTCGAAACACATGTATTTGTGTGTGTACGAGTGTTTGTTCAAAATTCATAACAGTGGTACTTGCTATAATATTGTCACTAATACCAGCAAAAGGTTGTCTGATACTATACAGATAAATGACGGTGTATTTAACAGATAAATACAACACAGAATACACGATAGAGGAAAATATCAATTTTGAAAAGTTTGTTACAAAATTAATACGCATCATTTTGGTGTTGTGTTTCATCATAACACCTGCAAAGAGGGTTAATCACATGCTAGTATCGCTGCACACCAGTATGAGAAGCAAATGCTAATTGAGCGGGGAGGGGAGGGGCGCATGCTGCTATAGCAGGAGAGGCAATTGTACTTAAACGTACCGGCTGGTGTAAATATAATAAGATGAAATAGAGTTATTATCTGTAATTATACTACAGCGTCAGAGTGTTTGACTACACACTATTGCGTTAAGCTCTGATTTTTATGGGAGTTTTGACTCATCAATTATGTGTGAGACCAGGTGACCAGAACAGTATAGGTGTATCTGCCTCTAACACCGGCTTTCAATCAACAATTTGAAATAATGGTGTATCACTTACTAAAAAAAATTTTGTAAAAAATCCTCTGAAATAGATGTTGGCCTAGCTTTCGGCAAAGTTGTGATACAGGTATGCTTCTAACTTTTGGTTGTTGCAGAAATCTTCCGCGGAAAACTTTCTAAAAACTACAAACATGTTTGTTATGACGATTATATCAGCAAGTTTCGTTCAAAAATGATCTTGTTCATGGCTCATCACGGTACTCGTATCAAAGTCCGATAGAGTCATTGCACAGGTTTTGCAGTATAATTGTTTTGGACAATTAACAGCAAGTGACAAGACCCTTCAGCCAACACTCAGAGAGCTTGACGCCATGTGCGCAAAATATTTGAATCTTCAAAAAAGGAAAAATGGTCAAGCCAAAAAGACAGGACATCATAAAAGTTGCCGTGTTGTCTTAAATCCAGGATCATCATGAGTTTTTTAAGACTTGATTGACAGCACCAAATGCACAAACATTTACATGATATTTTGTCAGAAAAGAAAAAAGAAATTAAAGATAAAAATGTGGAGACGACACACACAAATTGCAGTTACTATATCAATTCAACAACAAAAGTTATCAGGATTATTATACTGTCCATCCATAATTGTCAACATTATCATCTATGTCCAAAATGACCATAACCCCTCCCACTCACACCCCATTTATGGCCATCATCAACATTTGTTTCCGGACTTGTTGCAAATACAAGCACTAAACCTCATATAAATTGATCAAAATGCTAACACAAGGAGTGCATGCAGTACAGAGGTATGTGCACTTGATACATAATCGTGTAATGATTCAGGATTTTTATCATCCATCTGGGCTCATTCTAGTGAAATGGTTTTTAAAGGATGTTTTAAACACAGTGACCTGTGCTGTGCATGGCTCCGGACCAACCAGTGCATGCAACGCTAAACATACCCAGTGGTTTTGTATGCGGGAACACATTAAATGGACAAAACGTCTCAATAATGCTAATGTTGCCTCATCTAGTATTGTGGAATCATTTCTATTAGAAACAACAGTAACAAAAATATACCTAGCATACTAGGTCACAGCATACTTTATAGAATATTAGAATATGAAACAGGCATTTGCATGCCACATGCCATATTTATATACAAGTGTCTCGTCTGCAGACAACTATATACAAACTTAGCGACGACGTGAGACACTCCTCTCCGGATTCATAACACTTGTAAAATTAGAATAAACATTTTTCATTTCTTTGAAGAATGATATCTGGAAATCCTGATGCAATGAACAATACAGTAACATATGACACTCATCTTCGATACTATCGTAATTACCGAATATGCATTTTCTTATATTTAATGGCTCATTGGCATAACGACCTGTTTCGATCCTGAGGGGGTGGTTACTTACCCTAATGCGACTAAAAGGTTGTCGCTGTTTAAAATTTTTAACCTCTGACAGATATGTTTCTCTTTCATATGTTTCATTAAACTTTCGGTAAAATCGTAATTTATTCCCCGTACCATTCTTCTTTTCGTCATTCCATATCTTGTCATGAACGATTTGATGGTGTTGATCTTTCAACCTTGTTTTTAAAGTGTTAAGTACTACATGATCCTCGATAATATTTTCTGGAGACGTTTGCTTCAACCAAATTTTATACATTCCGTTATTTGCTAAAATCAATCTAACGGATGTTGCCCAGCAAACCACACCACTAGCATCTAATTCAGCTGATTTAAGATACGACATTTTCAAAATATCATCGTCGGGTAAAGAGATAATTCTTAACCAGTATTTAACTATTTTACTTTTCATGTCAACATCTGAAGGATATCTTCCAAGTTCTGGTAATGTGGCTAAGTTTGAAGCATTTCTGCCAAATTTACAGTGACCGGTCTGTACCCTATTTGCACAAGCATTGTTGACAATGTTCTGTGTGTGTGGGTCTTTTGAGGTTCTTGCTCGATTGCGGTCTTTAGCTGTTGACCAAACCTCGCTACCGTACAGCAAGATCGGCTTATATACGTAAACATCGAATAAGTACAATTGTGTTGCAGGCGATAAGTTAACATCTCTATCGCCTCTAAATTTGCTATTAATCATTTGGGCTACTTTATTTCCTTTCTCTGATAGATTATTTGACACCAGTGAGAAAGATCCACAAGAAGAAACCGTTCATGAATAGTTTCACCTTTTTCCAAAACTCATTTTGGTTCCCACTTGTATTTTTTACACTTTCTATATCACGTATTACACCTTGTTTATAGCGTCTTCCCTTCACCCGTATATGCTTCTTAAAAGACTTAGTCTTTGAGAAATATTTACCTCTTATATATATGGATCATTCGGGTATCTGTTGAATAAAGACCGTAAGTGCATCACTTACTTCTTCATGGCATGGCAGCTAACATTAAAATCGACAGCACCCTTTTACGCTTTTTCTTTCTGCGTGCTGAAGTGATAACAGGTGAGCGGGTTATTTCACAGGTGACTGATTAGAACTACCATATTGTTTTTAAGTGTATAGGTCAACGTTTTGACAGAGTTGAAGAGATTAGCATTTAGTCATCCTTCTTAATGGCCAGAGCAGGTGTCTTTTGTGAGTAATTAAATGCAGCAAATCTCCTTGGTTATCTTTGGTAGTGAATGTCTCAGAAACAATTTTTTTTAGAAGACTTGGTAATTTTGAGACAGTCTCACTCTAAACTGGATCGGTGAATCTTTGTGAAATTAACGGCTATGTAAGACAAGAGTATAACTTAGGTAGCCATTTTTTTGGGCAATATTCCTATTTTAAATGCGACTTTTTGAGCTCCAAAGTGGAAAAAATAATCAATGTTAATTGTAGATGCTTCAAAATTCAAAAACATAAAAACCATTCCTTTTAACGGAAAACAAAAAATGATTACTTACGTTATACTATTGTCTTTACATGACCGTTGATTTCAAGCTTTCTGTGAAAAAGTTTTGTCGTGATCCTTTCTCAAAGTGTAAATTGGACCTCTTGAATAAAGTGCCCCGAAAATTTTACAAAATAATGTTAGAATATTAATTGTTACATGCAACGAAACTACACATATTGAAAAAAAACTAAAAATGTATACATCGATGGGTTTACTTCCAAAAACAGAGACACAGTGGCAATTTTTGTACCACTCTATTATATGTACCCTAAGTAGGAGCAGATACCTTAAATGTCACAGCGACACAATTTTCAAATAATTCTGCACGTTCTTGTCACGGTCAGTTATGCTATGCATCATGGCTTTGTCTTCACTTTGGTCATATGACGTGGAACAAACAACGGGGCCAAATATATCAAATGAGATGAAACAAGGATATTTTCTTATGCAGAAATCTGATGGGGAATTACATGTATGTATGTATGTATGTATGTATGTATGTATGTATGTATGTATGTATGTATGTATATATGTATATATGTATGGTATGTATGTGTTCGTGTTTATATGAACGCACTGTACGCTAGAACTACTCTTCTGGGATATTTTGATCTCTATAACTGGAGGAAAAGGAAAAGATATCTGGTACCCAAAAACACATCGGAAAAAGAGTGTGTAAAACAAATCATGATATGGCTATATTAACAAAATTATGTATCAAATTTTCAAGAACAAATATCTTAAAGTTTCAGCATTTTGTTACAAACAAAATTTTCTTCTAAAAAGGAATGTGGGGAACCACCACACAATTTTAATGTGGCTGTTAGGTGGCGCTAAATATAATTTAAGCAATAAGTCCATATATAGTGAGGTTTAATGTAAGTACAAAAAAAGAACAAGCACGTGACATAAACACAAAGTATTTTTATTGAAGTTCAATGCCAATTTATATTAAAAAACCCGCGTTTTACTAAATGTGTTGTTGATTCTATATTCTCTGATTTTGTTCGTCTTCTCTTATTATCGCTCAAACAATTGCCATAGGTTAAATCTGCTGTAATTTAATTCAACTTCAATATCAATTTGCATTGTGGCATTATATGTTTCATATTGATGGCTAACGCAATTCCCCCTTTTTTTTTAATTTCTTTGAAAATACGTGAAATCCAGTGGCTGTAAATACGTAATAATATATTTTCAGTCTTGAAAATATACACAAAAAGCAAAACGTTCACCTATAGGCTCTAAAATGTATTATGATTGGACACTTGAATTCTTTATAACAGTCTGAATTTGGCAAATCAAAATTTACATGTATCTTGAGGTTTTATTTCCACAGCAACAGCATGAAACTCGGCAGCGTTGGAAGTGTAGTTCTTAATGTTGCCGCTAGGGGCACTCTAATGATACACTTTTGCACAGGATGGCCCCAGCTCACTGTATGTTTGTACGTACGTACGTTCAGCTATCTCAGGTACCATATTTAGGACATTGAAACGTAAAGCTGCAGCAAACAGAACATACTTTTGGACTTAAATGACGACATCAAAACCAATATCCCGTCCGTTACGCTCATTTTTAGGGAAAATTTAACAGAAATTAATCAACGTTTCCTCGTTATGTACTTTTGGAAAAATCCACTTTTTGGATGCTTTCCTGAATAAAAAAATACAGTTTAAAACTGAAATTTTTGAGACAGCCCACCCTGTCAAATATACAAACCGAAACAAAATAAAATGATAACAATTGCACATGAAACCTGCAAAAATTACAGATCCATAAATAACAGTTACATCTCTTTCCATCATGATTATGAAGATATTGTAAATTTAAAGTTTCAACAGGCGGAAATTAGTTGAATGACATGTCCCAACATTTGAAAATATATTCACTGAATGATGAACCATTACAATCCTGAGTGCAGATGTTGAAATGGCATCCACAGGTGTTGAAGATATTAGAAATTTAAATTTCGAACTCTCCAATTTTGCATAATTTCACATTTTACACCTTGTATCCTACAATTGTTGGATGTATCTTCCATTAACAATGTATATAATTAACAACGTGAAGATCTTGTTTCGACACCCCTGTATGTAACAGGTTGAAAGATATCGAAAAATTAAATTAAAAAAGTTATAATTAGAATTTCAGTTTACAGCCCTCACTATGTATTCAGTGGATTCGCCATCATTTTAGATCTAGGTGTAGAAATAATATTCTCCACAACTGCACACAAATCCAAAATTTTACAATTTTAAATATAAATACAAAGCTACAGCAAAACATGAGAGAAGCATCTCCCATTCTAATGCTTTAAAAAATTTAAAAAATCTTAATATAACTAATGCACATAATTTCTAACGCTTAAATTTGTATGATCCAGACTAGGTGTATACAAGACCGTTGTCACCCCTCTATATATACATACATACATACATATATATATATATATATATATATATATATATATATATATATATATATATATATATATATATATATATATATATATATATATATATATATATATATATATATATATATATATATATATGGTCATCTCTCTCACACAGTTCTGGAGTCATCATTTTTAAATGGAAGGGGACAGCATCCACTGTTAGCAAGATATTAGCCAATATGTCAGTTTCCCCCTTTAAGGTCACGCAAGGTCGAGATTAAAAGCACCGAAAGAAACCCCAAGGGTACTTTCTTATATTACTATTTAATAGTAAGCATGGCCCAAGATTCACAATTACCGAGACGGAACCCAATATGTCACAGTTGCTCCTATTCCTTTAGTAAAAATGCTGATATGTACATGTAGCCATACCAATAATTCTTAATTTTAAGCATTCATTAAAATCAAGAGATGCCAGCAGCACCATGCAGCGAAAAACAGTGCAGACTGAGTCCTGGTACATTCCCATTAAGTTTGATGAGACAACCGACATGCTGTTTGGGAGAAGTCAAAAATAGTGAAAAATAAAAAAATTCGAAAAAAAAACACTTAAAAAGATACAATACTAAGCTTTACCAAACAAATTAAAGTCGATGGGACTCCAGTGATGTGAGAAGATTTTTTAATATTTAACAGGTGTCTCCGGCTGTGCCCATTTAACAAGATATAAACTGACGTCAAGGGAGGTAATGTGTAAAAGGGGAAAGAAGATCCATTTTAAACATGTTTCAACAAATGTCCTAGTTACCTCAGGCCTACAAAAATATATGTGTGGTTCCGGTAACCCGACCGCACGCTACTGCAAAGGCCCGACCCTAAATAAATTTTATGAAACATTTAAAAAATAAGCTCTAAGCTGCCCTTCCCTGATAAAGACTGATCAACACTGGCTGAAAGATTTTATCGAGAAAGTCGCCGACGTGTAAAATCAATAATTCAAACACAGTATGTTATTTCAACTTGTCTGGAGGGTTAACTTGGGCCAGGGAAACAGCATAGCTGCATAGCCAAGGTTGTTAAGTGAAACAGCATAGCCCTGGTTGAAAGATTTTATCGAGAAAGTGGCCGTCATGCGCGTTATTTTACAGTAAAGTCAACTCAAATACAGCATTTTATTTCAACTTGTCTGAAGGGTTAACTTGGAGTGGGAAACAGCATAGCTGCACAGCCAGTGTTGTTCGATGAAACAGCATAGCCCTGGTTGTTCGGTGATCGTTATTGTAATCTTTCGCTAGGTTCCAGGTATCCATTCTCCGAGTTACCAGGGCAAGCGGTCGTTGAAGTACTTTTAAAACATGGCTTGCTATCTTAACTTTAATAAACCCGCTCACCTGTGTCTAAAGCAGCTATCATCATTACAAATCCAAATGCGACATGATACCTTGAGCCAGCAAATCCTGCAAGTTGGTGAGCGCCATTGTGACCATGGCACATTGCATTGCAGGCCAGTCGCACAAAAAACAAGAGGGCTGTGTGAACAGCCCATGCTCAGCTGATCTTGACATTCATCACACTTGCAGATCTATGAACTTGGGAAAGGATCAAGGTCACCCATGTTCTGAGTAAGTCTGACCATTATAAAAGAACATTAACATGTGCAACATCAAGGTTCAAGTAGTTCTCAAGTTATAATGAAGAGTAAAATTCATGTATGTTGCACTGTGACCCCAGAGACGAGGTAAAAGTCATTCATGTACTGTCTGAGCATGACCTTCATACAAAAACATTAACATTTGCAGCATCACAGTACTAACTCAAAACAAATCTCAAGTTATCAAGTAAACAGTAAATTTTGTGTCAGTTGTCCTGTGAATTAGCACTAGAATGCCCATTGACTTACATAGTAATCAATAGGAAAGCTGCATTGATCGATAAGTACCCGAGTTGAAAATACTTAAAAATCAGGAATCTAAAGCAGTGCCACCTAGTAAACAACTTTGGTTGACCCTTCCACAAGAACATATCCATCACATTTCACTTTAATCTGAGTGACGGTTCTGAGAACAAGTGAAAAATAACAAAACCATATAAAAAATTCATTAAAAAAAAAAAAAAAAAAAAAAAATTGCAGTGCCACCTGGTGAACAAATGGGGAACTTTGTGTCCCTGGAAGTGTCTATCAACGATATCAAAACAATAGGGTGAGCAGTTTCAGAGGTGAAGAGTTTTTAAGGTTTGCCCCAAAAAACCCCCCAAAAATCATAAAAATTCCAAAAATCAATAGAGCATGACCATTTGAACAAACTTGGTAGAGATCGACCCAAGGCACATCCCCACTAAGTTTGAAGTCAATCTGGCCAAAATTATTTAAGTTATAACCATTACAAGAAATTCCCATGTTAAAACTTTCCTATTAAAACTTTTGTAAAGATTTTTGGAAAAAAAATCATAACCCCCCCCCAAAAAAAAATTCATTGGAACATGACCATTGGAACAAACCTGGTAGACACCCACCCAAGGTACATCCCCACCAAGTTTGAAGTTAATCTCGATGACTGTTTTGGAGAAGAAGTCCAAAATGTGAATTAGCATTAGAATGCTCATTGACTTCCATAGTAATTAAAAGGAAAGCTGCATTGACCGATAAGTACCCGAATTGAAAAAATCGTTAAAAATCAGGAATCTGCAGCATTCCCACTTTGTTTGACCCTTCTACAAGAAACATATCCACCACGTTTAAGCTTAATCTGAGTGACCGTTCTGGAGAAGAAGTCAAAAATAGCTAGAACACAGAAAAATTCATAAAAAATTAGTAAAAAATTGCAGCGCCACCTGGTGAACAAATTAAGAACATGGAGTCCCTAGGTGTCTTCCCGTGTGATATCAGAGCGATTGAGTGAGCGCTTTTGGAGAAAAAGATTTTTTAAGATTTGTCAAAAAAAAACAACAAAAAAATTCATTAAAAATCCAAAAATCACTGGAGCATGACCATTTGAACAAACCTGGTAGACACCGACCCAAGGTACATCCCCACCAAGTTTGAAGTTAATCTCGATGACGGTTTTGGAGAAGAAGTCCAAAATGTGAATTAGCATTAGAATGCTCATTGACTTCCATAGTAATCAATAGGAAAGCTGCATTGACCGATAAGTACCCGAATTGAAAAAATCGTTAAAAATCAGGAATCTGCAGCATTCCCATATAGTGAACAACTTTGATTGACCCTTCTACAAGAAACATATCCACCATGTTTCAGCTTAATCTGAGTGACCGTTCTGGAGAAGAAGTCGAAAATAGCTATAACACACAAAAATTCATAAAAAAATAGAAAAAAATTGCAGCGCCACTTGGTGAACAAATTAAGAACTATGTGTCTCAGGAAATGTTTCTGTGTGATATCAAAGTAATTGGGTGAGCGTTTTCGGAGAAGAAGATTTTTTAAGATTTGCCCAAAAAAGAACAAAAAAATTCATTAAAAATCCAAAAATCAATGGACCGTGACCAATTGAATAAACTTGGAAGACACCTACCCAAGGCACATCCCCACCAAGTTTGAAGTGGATCTGGCTGACGGTTTTGGAGAAGAAGTCAAAAATGTAAATTGTTGATGGACGACGGACGGACGGACGGATGACGGACGACGGACGGAGGACCATAAGATAAGCTCAGCTGACTGACAAGTCAGCTGAGCTAAAAATTGATTTGGATATCAAAGTAAATCGCGGTCACAGCATATATCATATTATATTAATGCTCTGAAATATTCGTAAAATATGTACTTGTGGTTTCATGTATTATACCCTCCCCCCCCCCATCGTCCCAATACTATCCTCATTTACAAACCATTAGGTGCGGAATCCACAATTTTCAAAATTGCAGCCAAGTCCGTGAGTTAGTCCCGCTTGGATATTTTGAAGAGATAGAATCCAAAATATATGTGATTAGTTTTAACGGAAGGTTAATTTGTCGAATAAATGAAATGTAAAATATATAATAGGATTTTCTAGTGTGAACATTACCAAAAAATGCAAATACAATGCCTGGAAGTTACCAGTTGTTGGCGGCGGTGAGTCCAAAAATAGGAATATTGTATCAGACACTGAAGTCGCCCCCAGGGTATGAATTAAGCAGCAGCACTGGGCATAGGGGCCAAAGGGCCCCTGCTGGATCAGAGTTGGAGCTTAGTGGAGAAGGTTGCCCGGATAAGGGATACAGGTCCGAAAGCACCGGCGGGTTTTGATATAATTAGTAAAAAATGAGCAAAAAAATCATTAAAACATTAAAAAATCACTAGGGTGTAACCATCTGAAAAAAAACGCTTAGTAGAGACCCACCTAAACTACACCCCAACTAAGTTTAAAGTGAATCTGGAGAAAGGTTTTTGGAGAAGAAGTCAAAATGTGAATTACCATTGCAATCCCCATTGACTTGCACAGTAATCAATACTGTGTGCATAAACGGAAAAGTACCCGAATTCAAAATTCCGAAATTGGTCAAAATATCAGGGTTTGCAGTATCACTGCCTGGTTGAAAACCTTATTTGACAATTCTGCAACGTAAGTATGTTCCCACCAAATCTCAGCACGATTTCTGGGCGGTGGTTTTGGAGAAGTAAAATAGCTTTAATACACAAGAAATCGTTAAACAGATGAAAAGTATCACAGCACCGCCTGTTTTAAAAATTAAGCTCTAGGGGTACCCAGAAATTTTCGTAAACAAGTTCAAAGTAATTGGCCATTCAGTTTTGGAGAAGTCTTTTGATGATTTTGCCAAACACGAACTAATATCATAAAAAATCCAAAAATCACTGGAACATGACCATTTGAACACACTTGGTAGAGATACACCCAAGTAAATCCCCGCCAAGTTTGAAAAGGATCCTGCCAGTGGTTTTAGAGAAGTCGAAAATGTAGAGATAAACGGGCGAAGACGACGTAGCATCCTACAAGCTAAACTGACTGACAAGCCCACTGTACTAAAAACTGGGACTGTACGAAATAAAACGTATACATGGAAAGTCCATGTACACGTTCAGAAATAAAGGTTCTTGAAGAGTTATCTGAATTACACCCAGTTTTCTCCAGGAGCCATGTGGTTATTTAAGAGATAACAGCATACTTCACCATAGGCTAGGCTCTTCAGGCTGGGGACAGACCATCAATAGTTGAGAAAAGTTCTTGAGCCATGTTACTTTTGTCACATACAAGGACACGAGCGCGCGTGCGCGCGCACCCCCCCCACATATATGTATATATATGTATATGTATATATATATGTATATGTATGTGTGTGTGTGTGTCAGCGTGCGTGCGTGTGTGTGTAAAATGGCTGAGACCAAAGTACGAAAAACAAAAAAGTCCCTTGCGTTAAAACCCTACCGAAAATCTGTGACGAATTGTCCTTTTAACTCCGAAAAATGTGAATTATATAGTTCCTGGGTTCGTCAGAGGACCTGTAGTTCCCAAGGGAACCCGTCAAAAACCTTTATTTCTGGGCTGTAGGTCAGCCACAGGAACGTATGCATGCCAACTACGGTAACTGAACATGTCATAGCAATTCAAACAGCTTTTAGTTACCGTATACTTTGTTGGTCAACGATTTAAAGTTATATCACAAGTATTGTGATTCAATTTAGAAAATATGTACTTTAAACATAGAATTAAAAACCAAATCGTTCAAGTATAATAGTACTTCGTTGTTGAAAAGACCAGTTATCTTTTTTTATTTTCAAATCAGGTGAGTCCCCTTCCTGCGATAAAGATTGTGCATGTTAAAATGTTCAAAATGGTTTGCAAAAGTAAAATATCACATCAAAGAAATCAAATAAAATGTCCACAATTTTGACATCATCGACAAAAGCATACATACAGTGCGTGGGCCAATACACACATACATGATTTTTTAAGTAGGTTTATCATATAGAAGAATGACGTGTTTGCATTTTGAGATAATAAATGTAACCGTAAAATTTATATTACATTATTCTACCTGAGACTTTTTATATCTGCAATCGATTAGACAACCATAACTATACTGGTTTGTAATGTGTGAATTAACAATACGTGTAATGGAGGCTGCGTACTTCAGTATTCGCGACACTGGCTAAACTGGTAATACGAGAACACCCATGTGGATGACCCCGGTACCTCAGCTTACCTGGAACCAGGAGCCATCGGTGTCGATGTATGGCTAGACTTAAACTCTTACCCTCCCATGAACCTGCATGACTCATACCATTGACACATTGCCTTTTTATTCTTAGATTTCACAGGACTCTCAAGTTCTAAGAAAGAACGAGATGTTACAAATACTTGATAGTTAGTCTTTGTTCTATGCAATCAGATACAAAGTCAAATGTTCATTAGCCGTTGATAAAGTGCACACAAAAGATGAAAATACACATAAATACTCTGCAATGAAAGTACCTGTATATCCCACACCAGTGCCCACGGTCACAATATTTAAGATAACAATCCTGCATAATAACGCCATGTTATATACTCGAAATCCATGGTCGTATTATCGTTGGTCTTGTAGACAAGTTTCTCTGTGTGGGTAATGTACACTCTTAAACACATGCCAGAAATACAAAACTAGTAACTTCATTTTGGTATGCCAGACCAGGAAGACAGATGCATGCCTGTGTAGCTCTAAAGCCAAATGCCTGTGGAGCCCTGGGGCCCAATGTCTATAGAGCTGTACAGCCCCATGCCTGTGCAGTTCTAGAATCCCATGCCTGTGCATCGCTAGAGCCCCATGCCTCTGCAGCTCTATAGCCCCATGCCTGTGTAGCTCTAGAGCCCCATGCCTGTGTAGCTCTGGAGCCCCATGTGTGTGTAGCTCTGGAGCCCCATGTCTGTGTAGCCCTGGAGCCTCATGCCTGTGTAGCTCTGGAGCCCCATGCCTGTGCAGCTCTGGAGCCCCATGCCCTCTATTCATATTTTTCTGCATTTAACTCTAAAAACATTTCGCAAAAATAGTATACATATGACTAGGGACCCATGAAACACATGGGAGTTTTGATAGCAAAATAAAGAACATTTCACAGTTCAGGTCAAAGTAAAATCGCATCTCTCATGCTGTGAAAGTATAAAGTAATCCGAGGATGCTATCAAAGTAAAATCGTTTCACCTCACGCGAAGAAAGCGTAACGTAATCCGAGGATGCTATCAAAGTAACACTGCTTCATCTCTCAAGCTTAGAAATTGTAAAGTAATCCAAGGATGCTTTATCTTGTGTTACCAGTTGATGAACATACCTTGTTCATAGGAAAGACAGCCGATATCGTCAATGGTCACGTCTCTGCAGGTGGCAATACAAGTAATTTTCCCCGCAGTAACCACCTGTTGCAAGTGGGCACACTTGGAGAACAAACAAATCTAGCTTCATTCATTAATATAAATTTGTCATGTGATACAGGCAAGAAGTGCTATAACAACGTGGAATCACTTAAGGTAGCGGAGGGGATTGAGCTATAACGGCAAAATCGTGACCCGACAGAAAATGAGTTTTTTCCATTTCCGTAAAGTTTGGCACTTTAACTTTCTTGTCACCAAACATGAATACTAAAAAAGCAAAATTTATGTGATAAAAAAGGGAAAAAACATGACCATGTTTTAGCCGGCTGCAGCATGAGCATGTCTGACCTGGCTTGCCTTATTTCGGTTGATACTGGAACTCATTTTTCACGGAAATCCAAGATGACAAATGTAGGAAGAGGGGGTGGGGTCCGGGGGGTGGGGGGAGGGAAAGACTTCCAATCCTGCGTGCGTAGTTGGGTTATCACGAACTTTTTTCAGAAGTTCGCACTATAACGGTGCATGCTCAGGTCTCACGTTCTGTCGATTTCGAGCCTACCGCCGCTTCTTGTACGCTCCATGTTGCTCATGACAAAGGCCTGATCGCAGATATCAAGAGCCAGACACGTGATCAAACTCGGAACTTGACACTTTGTGCACGTTCCGAATTTTGTGATTTTTCAGAGTATCTTCCGAGTTTAACGTTTTTTAAGAAGGCGCTAAAATTTCATGATTTCCTTCATTTTCCTCTAGTTTGAATATTGCAAAAACAATGACTTCTGAAAATCTCTCTTGAAAAAAAATGGACATTTTTTTTCAGGTGAAGATTTTGCTTGTACTCTGATGATTTAGAGAAAAATTTTTCTAGGCAGTCTTCAAGTGGCTTAATTCGTCAGTATGCTTTCCATTTGTCTGCAGCAAAAATTTCAGTAACGCAAGTAAGACATATACGAAACTAGAGGATCAGGAACTGATCCTGTGCTGAGGTGACATGTTGTGCTTTTTATGACTGTTTACAAATGTGTGTTCATCCCGGGGTGTCCATGTGTTTGAGAGTGTCTCAGAGGAGAGACCATTGTGTGAGTGGTATATTTATATGAACATATACATATAACTAGATATGTCAATGACATGAATGCCCCCACTGACATTGTCATAATAATAATAATAATAATCTTTATTTCAAGTCGAGGTACAGTACAATAAAAACATTAGCGCCGAGGCACTATTCTTCGACTATAGATGAAAAAGACAACAATGAGATGGTAAGTACAATGAAATAGAGGCGAAAATATATACATGCAGTCATTTTGAAAGAAGACTGCATGTATATATTTTCATGTTTGGAGACGCCTGGTCTTTGTCAATAGCAAACCAATTCCGACAGTGAAATCGATGTTAATTTATTGATTTCTCATGACAACATCAAATTTTACAAGTTATTTATACTGATGACCCACTTCTTATTACATAACCATAGTTAGTTTTCAAACGTATGCTTTAATCCATGTAGATAATCAATGTTAAACATATTTAATATCATTGGATATTGGCTTTGTGACCTTGGAGATTACATCAAGGTCACCCGTCTTCAAATATGACCTAGGCAAAACAGAAGACAATAATCCTGTGCAATATGAAAGGCCCAGCTTGAAACCCTTTTAAATTATCATGAGGAAAGCAAATTCACTGTGGCTTTGTGACCTTGGAAATTGGGTCAAGGTCTTCTTTTTTTCACATTTCACCTAGCCCTCATAGAGGACTATGATCCTGTGCAATATAAAGTTCCTAGCTCAAAAACTTCTAAAGTTACCATGCTGAAACAAAATGGTTATGTGGCTCTGCGGCATAGGAAATTGGTCTATATCACTATTTTTCAAACATAACTTAGCTCTCATAGAATACTATAAACTTGTGCAATATGAAAGCCCTAGCCATATTTTTATTCAAATTATCCTGTTGAAACTAAATTCAATAATATGACTGTGACCTTGGGAACTGGGTCAAAGTCACTCTCGTCAAAACCTTATAAAGCTCTGCTAGGGTAATATGATCCCGTGCAATTTGAAAGCCCTAGCTTATAAACTTTATCATGTTGAAACCAAATTCTCTTATGTGGCTCTGTGACCTTGGAAATCAGGTAAAGATAACCAATCTTCAACTTTGACCTAGCCCTTATAGTGGACTTTGAACCTGCACAATATGCAAGTCCCAGCTAAAAAACTTCCAAAGTTATTATGCAGAAATCAAATTTATTAATTTGGTTTTGTGACCTTTGCAATTGGATAAAGGTCATCGGCTTCACAGCAGACCTAACCAATACACAGGACTATAATCCTGTGCAATATGAAAGCCCTAGCTTTAAATGTTTCAAAGATATGTGGAAATCGAATTCACCATAGTCGAAAATAGCAAAAACACCTCCATAAAAAAAAAACAAATAAAAAAAAAATATATATACATATATATACATATATATATATATATATATATATATATATATATATATATATATATATATATATATATATATATATATATATATATATGTATATATATATATTTATAATGCAGAGCCACCCCTTGATCAGATAAATAACTTAAAGTCCTCAAAATTGTAGGTGAGTGATTTCGAAGAAACTGAGTCACTGGTTTTGAAGACAAAGATTTTGTGAGTTTTTGCAAAAAAATGAACAAAATATCATATTTTTTAAAAAATCACTGGAGCGTGACCATTTGAACAAAATTTTGGAAGTGGTCTGTTTGACGGGTTTGAGGAAGTCACAAATGTCAACTACATTGCAATCCCCATTAACTTCCCTTGTAATCAATAGGAATGCATGCATTAACCGACACATACCCCAACTGAACAAAAAAAGCGTTAAAAGTCAGGAATCCACAGTATCACCACCTAGTGAACAAGTTTTTTACCCTTTCCAGAAGCTACATTTCCATGAAGTTTCAGCACAATCTAAGTGACAGTATTGCAGAAGTGGAAAATAGCTTTAACACACAAAAATTCACAGAAAAAAAATGGAAATAATCGCAGCGCCACCTCTTGAGCAAATTAAGGTCTGGAAATCCCTAGAAGTGTTGCAATGCAGTTTTTTAAGCAATTGGTTAAGCGGTTTTAGAGATTTTTCAAGATTTTCCCAAAACGTGAACGAAAAAATTTATAAAAATTCCAAAAATTAATGGAGCGTGACTCTTTGAACAGACTTTAAGACTCAATACGGGAATATTGGCAGTGAGTCTTTAAGTAAATCTGGCCAGTGGTTTCGGAGAAGAAGTCGAAAATATAAATTGTGAACGGACGACGGATGGAAAGACTATAGTAAAAGCTCAGGTGACTGACAGAGCCACCGGCGCTAAAAAAAAAAAAAAAACACCACTGATTACTCGACACAAATGATCATGAAAAATAAATACTCGTTTTTAAACAGTAACAAAACGCTCCATATGGGATCAGGTGAGGAGTGACAGCCGCGTCCTTCCCCACCTGGCATTAGCTGACAAAATCCCCACTCGTTTCTCTTTGAGCCCACTTGCACTTGGAAGGTCGACGCTTTACAAACGGAAGTATTATTAATGTGTGTGTCATATAAGAATGAATTAAGATATAATTGATGAAGTGACCTTGGGTATTGCCAGCACTGTCGTTATCGTGTTGAAAATAGATTTCCAACACCATTAATAGAAACAACGCACTATATATATATATATATATATATATATATATATATATATATATATATATATATATATATATATATATATATATATATATGTATAAAATACACGTGTTGGCGTAGATTCGTAGTTCATATCCTGTGACTTATTAATGGAAAATTAGTTGCTATAGTATCCACAGTTTTCTACCCAACATCCAATTTGAAATATGTTATGCAGCAAGCTAACACGGCCCATTATATCACATAGTTGATCATATGCTACATTTAACCTGACTCATGATTGAATCAGATTCGAAAATGAAAAATAGAAATCAAATTTTAAAATATACATCAGACTAGTCTCTTGATAATTTTATATTCAGATTTTAAAGAGCTTTTTTTCAACAAACATTACATAGTATGAAAATGCACATACTTCTATTTTCTTTAAACAACTTGATCTATTTAAATTAAATGACGTATTTAACTTGTTATGTTTAAAAATATTTTTATAAATACAAAAATAACCTTTTGTCTAGCTATTTGCGTAACTTGCTGCCTGAATCACTCTTTCAACTAAATCAACACAACAGACCCAGAGGAACATTGCTCACTCCCCAAAGTTTTGTCGAAACAATCCATGAACTCCCCATTGTAAGTCCAAACGTTCCGATTCATCATACTGTACTACTAGGGAAAAACATGCCCCCCCCCCCCCATTTTGTTAAACATTATGCTCGTGTTATGATGATGTGTGTGTGTAGAGTTTGTTTACTTTATTATATCATTGCTTTTCACATCTCTTTTGGGAGGAAATGGTGGTTCTTAAAGAACTTCTTTGGTTGTTGTTGTTGTTGTTGTTGTTGTTGTTGTTGTTGTTGGAAGCAAGGAGGATGTACGAGTGTAGCCTTCTTGTTGGGAGGCTGCATGCATCAATAGCCGGTGTGATCACCATGCTTGTGTAAGCAAGCTTGGATCCGCCTTGACATGCTGCTTGTCAGCTTGGTGATCTCAGCCTGGGGAATACGATTCCACTGGTCTCTGAGCATCTGCATCAGTTGGTCCAGGGCGGCTGCGGGTTCTTCATACTCATCCCAGATTCGATGGTCAAGCACATCCCACAAATGCTCGATGGGGAACAGATTAGGAGAAGGAGCTGGCCATGGCAACGATGTAATATTTTGTTGCTGTCGATATTGCATGCTGACTCGGGCAGTGTGTTGTCGTGGGTTACCCTGTTGAAACAGTAGCCGTGTATACTATATGATCATTTATATTCCAGAGCATAAAATATCCCGAAGTAGCTCTTAAAAGAGACTTTCGCGAGTTTCATTTTGCCGAATTGCAACCCCCGCAAAAAAAGTATTGTATGAGACCTCCTATTTGTGTGTGTTGAAGTTTCCTTTTATATTTTAATTAAGGTACTGTGTAAAATATGTTTTTGTTTTGTGACTTTATAAGATTTAATCTGTCCAAAGTCTCACAGGTTTGTGGGGCTGCTCAGGCATACCCTAAGCTATCCTGTTGATGTCATACAATATTCCATGCGACACCCATATTTTCTATATAAAGACATATTTTTAGAGCGGCCCATATTTAACCAATTGGGGGTGGCATCTTTTTTTTCTGCCAGCGGCATAATACAAAAGCAAGTAGGCTATGCATGCGCCACAACTTTTACCCGACTTAACAAATGAAAATATTAACCGGAAATTGTTATGAATAATATTGTTACCCATTCTTATAACGGTTTTACAGTTTATGCCAAAAATTATTAAGTAATAAATAATTACGAATCCACCTGCAATATTCGAAACTGTCATGTATGTAATAGTTGTTCATAACCAATTTGTAATCTACTAGATCTACTTAATTTTGTAATTGTTTCAGTTCTTCTTATTTTTATTTTAGGTAGTGAAATATTTTTTGACTTTAATATGTTAGTGTCATGTTTACAATTCAGAAACTATAAGTTGTGATATTATAAGGTCATTCTACCAATTATGAGCTCAGAGGACTAAAATTTTAAATAAAAAATTTTACTTGTTTTACATGTCATGCAAATATAAGATGGTATATTTTGAGAAACACTCGAAAACAAGTGGAGTTATTCACTTTTTCCCTGAAATGTATTCAATTTTGCATCAAGGTTATTTTGCGTGATTAATTTCCAAAAAATAGGGGCCCTAATTCAAAGGTCTCTGTTTCGACATGATAATTAGATTGACAACATGAACAAGTTTGAGAACACTCAAATATCTTCCTTAAAATTATTTAATAGTGCTGCAACCACAAACTATATAAGTTTTAGAATCTGGCAATGGAAAATATATGCAAAATTTGATGTGTCGCGCACGTAACATAAATCATCGTTCACTTTTCTGTTGTAACAATAATTGAGTGTCTGAACACCATACATCGAATTAAAATACAACTTCAAGGCAACACTTATCTGGTAAGTATGTATATACAAAATAAGATAAGAGTCGCACACGTCAAGCTTTGTGACGTGTGCGATGTTACGTGTCCGACATCTATAATGGCCTGCATATAAGGTGCTGTTATACAAGCAAGGTCTTTCCAAGAAGTAAAAATATGTTCTTATTTTGAAACCATCAGGAGAATGCATGTTATACAATGCCAATTTACTTCTCAATTTTGATAGTTAATTATCAAAATAGCTTTGTTGGTCAATATAACACATGTGGTTAAACTGCTCATTGATGAATAAATATTTGCACCGTTTATCTTATACAGTTTCTAACTGTGTAGTCCTCTATGCAAAAGTGTGAAGCGTTGTCTGATGTACGTGATTTACTCTGTTGTATGATTATATATTATAAGCACATGCATGTATATGTATATATATATATATATATATATATATATATATATATATATATATATATATATATATATATATATATATATATATATATATATATACATATATAATATTTATGCTTATAATGAGTGTGGGCAGTTTTTGTTTTTATTGTTTTTTCCACAGGCAAAAAAGATGGTGCACTTTCAAGCATACTTACCTGACCTTCCACATTCAAGCTCTCTCACAATATGTTTTGTGACCACGGAACGGCCGGGTCTCGAACCAGCAACGTTCGGCCCCAATCACAGGGCCGAAATGGGAAACACACATACTAACTGCACCAAATCCCCATTCCTGAACAAGAATGGTTCAATATAGGCAGGTATGCGCGAATGTCATAAGTTCATTGTATTTGTCCCAGTACAAATGAAGTACCGTGTGGGAGTTGTCCCAGATCTGGGACTGTACATATGTAAATCCCCCAACATCAAAGGAGCACCGAATATATATATATATATATATATATATATATATATATATATATATATATATATATATATATATATATATATATATATATATATATATATATATATATATATATATATATATATATACATACATACTTGACGGTTAAAGTCCACGGACCTCTACATAGTAGCAATGGAGGTGATGCCTTCAACCTTAGTTTTCCATATATCTCGAGCATATATCAATGATTTGATTGGGGACGAAGACCCCAGGAGCAATGTGCCTCAAGGGTGTGGCACAAAGACAAATGCATAACGCAAATTGCATGTGTAAGACCAAAAGGATCTTTTTCAGTCATAGAAGTAGTCGCGTTAGTTCAGACTATTCTGTGGTGTACGAAGAACAAAATATGACAAAGGACAACCCCGACAAGACACACAACACTGGAAGTAAGTGACCAGTGTGTGGTTAGTTATACGATGGGGATTTCCATCCAGGGGAAGTCATAAGCAAAGTGGCTGCGAGTAGGAGGCGTCAGTAACAGTAAAAACAGGGGTCCAATGGAAATGGCCAAAACCCAGTTTATGGAGAAGTAAAAAATGAATTTCCATTGCAGTCCCCATTGACTCACATGGTAATCAATAGGAATGCATGCATTAACCGAATGGTACCCAAATTGAAAAATGTGTTGAAATCAGGGATCCAGAGTATCACTACTTAGTGAACAAATTTGTTCAATCCTTTCACATGCTACACTTCCACAGAATTTTCAGAACAATCTCAGTGACAGATTTGGAGAAGTTGAAAATAGCCAAAAACAAAAACAAAAAAACACCAAAAAAAAAAAAAAAAAAAATCCAGTACCACCTGTGGAACAAATTAAGGTCTGGGAGTCCCGAGAAGTATCCCTATGCAATTTCAAAGCAGCTGGCTAAAAGGTTCCAGTAAAAATGGTGAATAGGACAGCACTCGTTTCCTTCTCTGTGGTGAATTGTCTTAATTACATGCATGTAAATTTTACGTGCAATCGGACTAACATTGCCAGAAGCACATTTGTAGCATTTTCACCTCTACACAAACTTGAGGTCAGAGGATTTGTAGCAGGTAGGCCAGGTTGTTTTGTTTGGCTTAATCATGAATTCAAAACTATTTCCAGGACATTCTAGTTTGTATGGTAATGGTACATAAAATATTACATGGATGGCATTTATCTTTGTGGTTCATTGAAATTATCAATTGATTGTCTTACATATGAATTTTTTTCACATGGTCGCACACGTAACAGCGCTTTATCGTACACGTAACGCCTCCATTTTGACATTGTTGAAGAAGTGCATATTGTTTCAAGTTTTCAAGTCTCTTTGAAAACAGTGTTTTACACCACTCTTTTTTCTTGAGTATAGTCTTGTTTATCTCCTTCATCAGAACTCACAGAGATTTGATGTTGAAGTTTTAAAGTTTGAAAATTCATTTGTTTTTGCATCACGCAAGTAACGACACTTTTTGCTCTTCCCATCTTTTATACCTAATACTTATATTGATGAATTTTATTTCTACTGGTGTGAACTGTTTGACATCACAATTCACCTAATGATCTACACTAAAATTCTGCATTAATATAATACAGTTGCAGAGCAAATTGCTCATAGAATGCTCAAATTTTGTCTGGATGTCGTGCACGTAACGGGAGAATGGCCCTATATAGGGTGGCTTGCACGGCAGCGGGTCTAGTGAGCCTCGGTGCAGAGTCTCCCTGGTTCCTTGTAGCACATTTATACATATATCTGTCCGTTATTAGACCAAATAAACGTATTTAGATTCAGATTCAGAAATGCATGTATTAAATACAATATAATATACAACTTTAAAATACACATAAACAGTTACGATTGCACAAATGTCAGGATGGCCCCAGCTGAGGATTTCATACCCACCTTCAGAGAAATGACTCTTTTGCAGCATTATTGGTGGGTGATGGATACAGGAGTGAAGTATTCTGGAATGAAAATAAAGCGATGAAAGACCACATAATTTTAAAACTACAGTATTTAGCTGTACATGAATGAGTGTTTTGGAGTAGGTTTAGGATGCAATATAATAATGCAGTGTTTCATTTCTGTTTTGACGGGTAGGCCTACAAGGAGAGGGACAGTCCCTCTACCACGGGTGTACTTGATATGACTGGCCCGGTAACTTTCCTAAATATTCAGGAAATAAATGAAAACTATATCTTTTCTGTACTTGCCATAAAATTTTCGAACTTTTGTCTCAAAAATGTCAGACCTCTTTCAAATATTCAGTTTCTTCAAAAGTGGATCAGTATGTGTGCATATTTGGTTTCACAAATTAAACGCACAGCTCTTTTTTGTAATGTAAAAATATGCCTTTCAGAGATACTCCATATCAGAACA
Source organism: Hermodice carunculata (assembly GCA_964020975.1). Classification (NCBI taxonomy): domain Eukaryota; kingdom Metazoa; phylum Annelida; class Polychaeta; order Eunicida; family Amphinomidae; genus Hermodice; species Hermodice carunculata. The sequence continues at coordinate 67,990,021 of OZ026613.1, forward strand.
CATTAATTTAGATGTCATAAAATACGTCATCGGTGTCCATTAGTACTTTCCTGCTCAAATGCCGATCGTTTTCGATTAATACTTTGAAATATTATCAAAAGGAATAAAAATTCAAGAACTCAATTCTATTCTATATCACTGTTAATTTTACCAGTTCGCTCGCCCACAAAACGTCGCAGATAATATGCCGAGACCAAAAGTTTTCCCTGGGCACGCTTATGACGCTTACCAATTTTGCCCTTACAAGCTTGGCTCTTTGTCCGATTGCTAATGTGTTTTTTTTTTCGAGTAAATATTCTTAATTGACCCTGCCTGCGTGTACAAATCTTGCTGCGAGTCAGTTGTGAAAGTTGAGACATCATCCCCAAGTGAAAATCTGCGGTAATGAGAGGCCAAAACAAGAAGGCAGTGTGTGTACAACAGCAAAAAGTAGGTGGTACTATTCTTTCACGTTGATCCATGGGTGGCGATGACAACCTGAGAGTATAGAGAAAATCTCCATTCAGAAACAGTCATCAGGGAAAATTTAAATTGATACTCCAATATCATCAATGCAAACTAAAATGCAATCCAAGGATCTGTTCTGGGGAAAATATGTCAAATTTAAACAATACAAAGACACGCTCTTCTCATATAGAAATCATTTTTCAAATATTTGTTATATACAGTTGCGCCTTGGTTATTCTAGGCATACTTCCCACCAGGACAAGATAAATGTCGTCCCGCCCCCAGCTTGAGATTGTTTAAACCAATGCAAAGATACCCACCATTATTTTCTCAAAAGTTCCGTTACTTACCCCTTAGAGGTATTCTCTTGAACCACGCATACAGGTAAAATCCTTGCACCAGGGTTTCATCTCAATTTAATAGTTCACATAGCTCCTGATATTCTCCTTAATTATTTAAATCATGGCTTAAAGATTTGTCACTGAAGTTAAGTGCAGAAATTGTGAAGCTGTACAGTTATTCATAACTAAGTCCGGAAGGTTTGTGTACTGAACTCAAACTTTAACATCGATTGTATGTGTTTTGCTTCAGATGTACTTCACGCGGACTTGTATTGTCTTGTGTGTATTGTACATATACTGTGTATTTTATATTCGGAACGAGCGGGACTCGAACCTGCTACCTTTGGCACCAGTCGCCCAGCTGAAATGGGAAACGCACATATCCACTCGACCAAATCCCCATTCCTAAAAAGAATGGTTCAATGGAGGTAGTTATGTGCGAGTGCCATATCAACACGGTAATGCAGTATATTTACTGAGTCGGCATTTATTTCCAGAATCGGGGACTTATCCACCAGCATTAAGGAAATGCCGAAAAATGTATATTTTATATTCGGAACGAGCGGGACTCGAACCTGCTACCTGTGTGTCATTTGCATATATTTTGAGAACCAATTTATTAGTACAACCGAGTATTACCGCCGTAATCCAGTTTAAATAAATATGTTTAAATCAAATCAGGTCCGGTCCAAGTAAATATTAAAAAACTACATTGTATTTTAACTTGTCATAATAAGACACAAGGGTGACTCGTTCATTATACACTCTAAAAACACAAGTCTGGTAATTTTTACAACGGACCATTGAAAAACACCCATAATGGAACACTCTTTTCATTTTAGCTATGGAACATGGTAATTTCTTCGTGTATACCAATCGATTCGCATACGTATCCTTTACGTGTAGAAAACACAGCTATCAACTTGAAATAATGCTGGCAATAGTACTTTGTTATTTATACTACGATCAAACGATTAATTTATAGTGAATTTTTTAAAATTGTTTTTTAAAATATCCACAAATGGGATGGTTTCTTAGAAAAGAGAAATGAGATTGGGAAACCAAATGTTATGTTCAGCACATGGTTGATATACTAATATATATTGTAAAATGTCATTCCAGAATGCTCTCAAACAATACAAAAATGAAGCTCATCAAAACTATCCACAATCAACAGTCCTACAGCAGATATACGCTTTCTGGAACACGAAAGTAACCCGTGGCACAGCACGATCAAGCAATACAAGTACATTCCACTGCACGCTTGGTGCCGAAGGTTGCTGTTTCTAGACCCGGCCGTTCCGTGGTCAAAAAACAAAATTCCATATCAAGAGTTGTCAAATTTGAATTGATAACGTACTGACTATTGTTTTATACAGCTCTTGGCATGTGTGATCAATGTCTATATGCTAAGAGAAGATGAGACAAGCGAGGCTGTTTGAGAAACATGCTCAGCAATATCAATCAATAAAGGAGCGTGACAGTGTACTTGAGGAAAATAAGCAGTAGATCAATTGGCGTGGTGTTCAAGCCGATCGGAAACCAGAATTAACAAATCGACTGCTGAAATGATTCAGCAGTGACGGCCCACTGCCACGGTGATTTACCAGAACTTCGTAGTGTATAACTGTCCTAAGTATTACAGAGCGGATCCAGGAATTTGTGGGGGGGGGGGGGGGGGCAAAGGCCAGGGTGTGAGACCGCCCAAGTCCCCACCAGGGTGCAGAGGCAGAGCCCCGGTGGGGGTCAAAGGGACAGAGCCCGCGATTTTCTGAAATATGAGAGGTGAAGAGGTGCTTTACCATTTTACTTTATACTTTTCAGTCACATTTGTGTAGTAAAATTCTTCTCCTTCTCCTTCTCCTTCTCCTTCTCCTCCTCCTCCTCTTCCTCCTTCTTCTTCTTCTTCTTCTTCTTCTTCTTCTTCTTCTTCTTCTTCTTCTTCTTCTTCTTCTTCTTTTTCTTCTTCTTCTTCTTCTTCTTCTTCTTTTTCTTCTTCTTCTTCTTCTTCTTCTTCTTCTTCTTCTTCTTCTTCACTGTATACAAGTGACTATGATTAGTTTTTAACAATGTAGAGAGCAAGCCCACTTTCCCCGACCCTCAAAAACCAAACAAATTTGGCGATTACATATTCATAATACTGAAAAACTATTTGATCCTTTGCCTAGCTTGGCTCACAGATCGCTGCAATTCAGAAGGTAGCTAGGAACCATTCTAAGCTCCTTGTTAGGAGTAACCGGGAACATGCGCACAATTGCACGTCCCTGTCCTAACAGAAGCATGGTATAATCTATGATAACTGTATGGTTCGTCATAAGTGAAGTAAATATGAATGACCATACAACCATTTTCACAATTACATGGTGAAACGGCATATCTATACTATATTGTCGATACAGGTTAAACTAATCGACAAAAATTCCTCTTCACTAAATTCCAATGTGAACATAGATTGCCAAAAAGTGTCATTTATTGCTCGTACTTTTAGAGTGAAGTCCCGTACTATCATGGTAATAGAGTTAAAATGTAAACGGTTTGAATTTTGTTTGTAAAAGGAAAATTTGTATGGCATTGGCTAGCAGTATGTGGCAAGAAGGAATTAGGGGTCTGTAATGATCTAAAATGGTCTGGCAACGAGTCTGATATGGCATAGTCTCCAACTGTGAACTTGCGGAGAACAGAAAAGTACGAGTACGTGCACCAGAACATGGCATTGTGTTGGCACTGACTTGGGTATTGATATATTGGATGTCATTGGTGTCAACATTAAGTTTTAGAATCGACAATAGCCAGAACACTTGGCATTACAAATTTGATATTAGTGTTAAACATCAACATTTGCACTGGCCGAGGCATTGATAAGGACATTAGCGTCGGTATCAAGCATAAGCTTCCACACTGGCATTTGCATTGGCATTTACAATTTGACATTAACGTTAGCATCAAGCATTAAAAATGACGCTGTCCTAAGAATAGATATATTGATACTCAAAAGTATGGACACTGGCATTTACAACTTGATATTTAAGCTAGCATCCACCATGACACTTTCCTAAGTATACATCATTGACATTAGCGCTGCATCAAGCATTAGCATTCTTACTGACCTTGCCATTGGCAGTACTGTCACGGCTTTTATGCGGGCATCGGAATTGGCATTGGCTTTTGCATTCTGAAATTCAGCAGCAGCAGTACTGCTAACTTGGCATTGGGATTGCGGCTGGTGTTGGTTCAAGCATATTTTGCTTGGAAAGGAGGACAGAATGCGAATACCTTCCTCTTACCAAAAAGAGCCAATATGCTTAATTATTACTCCTGACCTTAACATTGGCACTGACGTGGGCGTCAGCATAGGTTTTTGCACTTGTATTTCTAATAATATTACATGACATGGCTTAGCACAACAGTAACAAATAACAGCAATTGCCTATTGCATGTTACTACAGTTCCACCGCAGACTCAGTGAATATTTACACGGCATGGCAAGCCGCAGCATGTCGTATTATGGGATATTGCATCAGAACCGAGCATCAAGGCACTACGCTGAAGCAAAGCACTGTCGTCCGTCCATTTTGCTTTGTATTTTCTACGAATAATGACAATTACAATGAATTCATTCCTGGTGTCGCTCATTACAAGATAACAACCACGTTGGATGACTTGCACTTGGCCAGCAAGTGACAAATCTGTTCACCCGCCTTTATGAGTCTGATGACAAAAATAAATTGGTGCTGTGACGCAAGGGGCGAGTGTTTATGGCACATATCCGAATCCCTGGCCCAGGTCACCTAGGTTTTTGCATCAGGGAGCCGCAAGAATCTTTACAGTAATTGATGAACTCACGGTTAGCCTATTTTGGGGGAGCTTGGATCGATGGATCTGTCGTCATTGCTGATGGGTGTCACTTGTGGTAGTCATGACGCAAGCGCTGAGCCGCTCCATCATGGTGTATATCAATAAGACAGTCCACGGGGAAGAGCGATGTGTCAGCTGAGTGCGAATATAGAGTCATAACGGGGACAGTCTTAAAGTGCCAGCACAAAAAGAACAACAGCTTTCCCTTCGCTCAAGTTCCTCCACTTTCAACTTAAGAAAAGCCATACGTAGGATAGTAGGTCCAGGGTGGAACTTGTTCGTAAAATAGCAAATTGTCACACCGAATAAAATTACACATTTCACTGATGTGTGTGTGTGTGTTTGTAGATTTTATGTATATATATATATATATATATATATATATATATATATATATATATATATATATATATATATATATATATATATATATATATATATATACATACAAAAGATATGTTAGACAAGACTATACTCTACAAAAGACCCTTAGTCCTTTATATAGAGCGATATATTTATAGGTCCAGGCACTTCTCATTTTGAATCAATATAATTAATTTGTAGGCTGAGAGTGAGAATAAAATATCAGCCCAGGATAGGACTACCTCTAGAACACTGTTTTAGGTGTGGAATCTGAATATGCAAAATGTAGACCGGGGTTGCTATATATATATATATATATATATATATATATATATATATATATATATATATATATATATATATATTAAAAAAACTCTTACAAAGTAATGTACAACTAAAATAAGCATGAAGTTTATGGCAAGCCGTTTTAACATTCAATCAGGACTTTGGATGTCTACAATTTGAATGTCTCATGTCAAACAATATTAGATATCTATAACCGTTTTTGATATCAACAATGCCAATTACAGATATTTGTAATTCTGATCAAATGTTAAAACGGTTTGTCACAGAGCTTTCTTCTTCAACGAGGAGGCACTATGCCCACAGACGTTTAACGACGCTATGTGATTTGAAACGGTAAAATTGCCGAAAATGACCACCGCAGCCTCCCTTTAAGCAAAAGGTGAACATCGCTACAAAGGTTAATCCATGCTGCTTACGTACAAAGGATTTTCCCCGTGGAGAAATACGCTGATATGGATTGTGTTCTTACCTACAAGAAAATTGCCTTTGACATTGTTCATTCCTTGTTTAAGTATTTTCACTTGAAATAATTACAACCAGAATATCTCCAAAACTATTATAAATAGAGGTGTCAATCCATCTTCAATTTATAAGTTTGTGACATAGCCGTACCCAATGAATCATGAACCAGAGTTGTTGCATTTTGATTTATGCAAATTAGATGAATACACAAAATTGAACTCTAGAATAACTTCCAAACTATTATAGACAGAGATCTCATTCAAACTTCAATTGGTAGGTTTTTACATATCCCCATCCAATGAACCACGAATCAGAGTTGTAGCATTTTGATTTATGCAAATTAGGTGAATAGACAAAATTTAAATCTTGAATAGCTCCAAGACTATAATAGATTGAGGTGCCTTCCCAACTTTAATTAATAACTGCATTACAAAATTTTTGTTGCAGGAGATAAATATATACTCAATAGGCAATCTTTAAAAGCTTTCGATTTTCAAGTTATCTGTAATTGTTTTGACTTTATTCCAGATTTAAATTTTGTGTATTCCCTAATTTGCATAAATTAGAATGCTAAAATTTTGGTTCATGTTTCATTGGATGCGGCTATGTAAAAAATTTATAAATTCTGTACTTTTCCTAATAAGAAATGTATTGTGAAGGTCAATACGTATGGTTGACTTTCGATACGTAAATACGCGTGTTTGTGCTCCTTCGTTGTTTCAAAGTCATCATAAAAAAGGTAACAAGCGAATTGTATTGCGATTTCTTTTTGCGAGAGATAATCGTATTTGAAGTTTCAGATAGATTAAAGATAACACCCCATCAGTTCGCCCATTCCTCAGCATTGTGTTGGGCAGAAAGATCCGTATTGTTCCAGGTATAACATGATACCATCTCTATATGGTTGAACTTTCGATGCAACTAAGGTCACAATATTAAACATAAAAACAGCAGAGGATCACTTACGGACCTGTAGGGCACATAATCGTTAACATCACCCAACTTGAAACTTCACAGGGATATTTTTTTTCTTATGGCTACATTTAAGTTGAACATATGCTGTGACCCATGGGAAAACGGTGGTGTGGACAAAAATTCGTGAAGGTAAAAATCAATGGCCCGTGTCTGCTTTCCGGGAAAAAATAGCGACCAGAAACCACTCAAATACATTAATGGAGTAAAAACAACAAGGGATTTTCCTCTATACTATTCGGCGTCAACAAATTTAGATGAACTGCTGCTCCCCCGATGAAACACGGTTTTCTGTGAGATAAGAGTAATATTTTCACGGGTGCCTTCGCACATGCTAATGACATTTTAATGCTGGCCTCGATACCATCTTCAATGTCTGAAATGTAACAAACCAGCTTCTCTTCCTTCTCATTCTTTTTGTTTGAATGTGTCACTTTCAACACTTTTAATCCCTACAATAATAATTACATGACTTAAGTCTTTCAGTGGTAGAAAGTACAATCATTTCTTCATATCTTGATGGAAAAGTCAATGATCATGTAAACCAGTTTAAGTATCTCGACAAGGTTATCGGTATCATTTGACGTAGTGACTGTGTCAGACACCAAATCATACGCTCCGAGACAGGTCATTTTTTTATTAATTCGAAAAATATTTCCTGATATCAGTTGTAGACTGTTTAAAACGTATTTTACAGTGTGTTTTTACATTATTATATTTAGTTATTTGTCAAACCGTTTTCAGCGAGTTAACATCGACGACCAATGCTCTGACCGGCTTCCAGTCCAAGTTGGTGTTCCTCAAGGATCTATCCTTGGCCCCCCTGTTATTTTTAGTGTGCATTAATGACATTACTAAGGGATGGTTCAACATTATCATCCTTTTTGAAGTAGTACTTAGGGTACTAAATTTCATGACCCCCCTCCCTCACCCCAAATTAGTACTTTAAAAATGATGATTTTCCCCCCAAATCATAGCAAAATTGTACAAAACAGGCCAAAAATTGATCATCATTTTCCATATCCTGTGAAAGTATACAGACCCATTTAACCCCCTCCCCCCTTGCGTACTGTAAGTACTAATTCAAAAATGATGAACATGTTGAACCATCCCTAATGATATCTCTTGCGAAAAAAAACAAAAAAACTTTTTGCTGATGACACTAGTATTTTAGAAATTATACATCATCTGCATGTCTGTGCAAACAGAATAAAATCTGATCTCATAGCCTTTTGGGGAAGACTTTGAAAATTACATTTAATGCGCTTAAACCATTACCTTATTATTCTCATCCAAACGTCACCAAAGTAGACCATCCTACTTTACTTTAGGATGGAACCCCTATACCGGGATCAAACGCTCGCACTCATTTAGGGATAAGCCTCTCTAGTAATTTAAAATGGGATGCCCACATCACTCGCATTATAAATAAGGCGAGTAAACGTTGATTGCTGCGCAGACTGAAATATTGTTTTGTAAACATATTTACTCAAAAAACTGGATCGCCTAATAGTTACAAAGCAACTAATCTGGAGGTTCTCCAGTACATGTATTGACACACATAGTATGCACACTACAAACAGGACATTACAAAGAGTCTGTTTGCTATTTTCAGCAGTATAATACCAAGCAGTAGTTAAGGAAACAAGACCAATAAACGAAACCTCGCGACTCTATGATAAATGTGTGTACTTCAGAAAAAAATTCAACATTCATTCAAATATAAACTATCCAGGAAAACCTTTATTCGATCATACACAACTATGGTTCGACCAATAAATTAGAATATGGATGTGAATTTTTCGAAAATTGTACTGCTGGTTCAGTTAAGATTTTAGAAAGTGTTCAGTACGAAGCTGCACGGATCTGCACTGTTGCGCTGAGGCATACACCTCGTGTGCTTTTATTAAGAGAACTGGTTTGGCTGGCTTTGGCTACCAGAAGGAAATAGTTTCAACTTTTTCTGGTCTATAAAATACTTCACAATCTTGTTCCTTCTTACTTACTAGTATCTGATCGTGTTCCTGGTAATTTCCGGAACGCTGCGATACGTAACCGTCTCAACCTAAGACAAATAAGATTTAAAAACTTACGTTTTGGTAACTCTTTTCTACCATCATTTATACGACTTTGGAATGATCGGTCACTTGAAATTCGTGAGACAACTTCTATACATCGTTTTAAGGCAAATTTGAAAAACAAACTTTTGGCTGTTGACCCTGTACCAAATTACTTGCATTATGGGGATCGATTTCCAAATATGTCACACGCGGTTAAACCTGGAATGTTCTCCTTTAAATAGCCATCTCTACAAAATTAATACAGTTCCCTCAGCAACATGTGAATGTCCTGATCCGTACGAAGATATTCGCCATTTTTCCTTTATTGTCCACGTTATGTTGCTCAGAGGAAGGACTTCTTGAAAACTATATGTCGAATACTCACACCTGGTGTAAATCCTTCCCTGATTCTATATTTAACTAGCGTTTGTAATATTTTGATTTAATATTTTCTTCATGGTAACAAAGAGTTGTCCGATGACATTAATGTTGAGATATTTGATGTACAAACCTACACTGTGGATAAAAGATTTCATTCTTAACTTGACATGTCCGCCAAAACCATGCATTCTTTCTTATGCTATGTAACTGTTCGGAAGAAGAGTAAATTCACTGAGGGACCTGCTATTTTTTCCACCTACAGCAGGTCCCTGATTTACTCGAGTGTTTTCATATTTCTGCACCTGCATTTTCTTTACTATCAGTCTTCGGGTTTTTTCTTTTTTTTTTGTATGTCTTTTGTGTGATGTGTATTATAGTGTTGTCTTCCATGTTCTGGAGACCCTGTATTATTAGTGCATTTTGTACTATCCGGTCCTAATAAATATGTTTAAACTAAACTATATGGACGCCAGCATGGGGGTGGGGGTGGGGAGGGTGGACGGCAGCAATGTGGTCATTCTGTTCATACTGCTGGGAGTACATGTACAGACGACAGATTTGTTTGGAAATTTCCACACAAGACCAACAGTAATCTACTTCATTTGATTGCGAAGATATTCCAGCTAAAACACAGTTACACATGCAGTTCATAACATGTATCACCAAAGTTCTCAAAAAGTGACAAGTTTGTCGTCCAAACAAATGGTAGGCCAACAATGATGGACAGCCAATCAAATGGTAGGCCAACAATGATGGACAGCCAATCAAATAGTAGGTCATCAATAATGGACAGCCAATCAAATGCTTCATTTTCTTCGTTTTTAATCATGTACAAAGCAGTGGAAATCATGCACAGAGGGAAAAGGACTGATAACAAGGAAGAAATACAGTAAGCCTTAAGGGAGCATTGGGAAGAAGTCGATAACCCACAGTGGGGTCAGGGAACAGTACCAGGGTGTCAAGCAGAGTACACACAGGATCAATGGGATCCAGAGATGTGTTGTAGGATCAGAAGTATAGAAGTTAAAATAGCAGTTGAACAGATGCGGTTACGCAAAGCCCCAGGACCAGATGATATCTTGACAGAATTCATAAAGAGAGGGCCAGAAGAAATAGAAGATAGTTTACAGTTGCTTTTCAATAGGGTCATTGAGAAAAGACAAGTACCAAAGGAATGGAATAGACTAAGGATTTCATATATCCCAAAGAAGGGCCCAGGAGGTCAATTGGATCAGTGTAGGGGCATTGCGATTTCATCAATTGTGGGTAAAAGTTTCAGTAGGATAATGTACCGGAGACTAAGTAGAATAGTTGAAAGGCTCGGACTTCTGGGGGAAATTCTGAATGGATTCAGACCAGGTAGAAGGGAAGGTGACCACATCTTCACATTGACCCAGGTTTTAGAACTGGCAAGACAAAAGCGGAAGAAAGTCTTCATGGGATTCTTAGATGTGAGGAAAGCGTATGACAGGGTATGGAGAGAT